>KV428183.1:0-54284 GCA_001632355.1 Sistotremastrum suecicum HHB10207 ss-3
GTGGGTACCGTAGGTCCTGCCTAATCTGGAAGGCAAAAATGATAGCCGAGCGAGGTCCTCCCAAAAGCGGAAGGACCTTTTGATGGAGCGGCAGCTCGGCTGGCACTCTGCCGACCTCTTTTTGGGAAGGCCTTTCGACGCGCGACGTGTTTTACACGTAGGGTGAGTTAGTTGTTGAGAGAATAATTATACAAAATTCTGAGAGAATGAGATGATCCAGAGAATGAAATCTCCCCCTTTTTACGCGTTAAATCGACTAAAGGCCTAACTGAGTCGCTGTTAGCTTGCAACGCGTTGTGACATTCCGTTACTTCTGTCACAAAAACACCAGCCCACAGGAACTTCGCACATATCGTTTCAGCTCCGGAAAAGCGGCTGAGTAGTCTATTTTATGATCTAGAAAGCTCTCTGCACCTTCAATTTCGCCCTCACTATGCCCCAACAACTCTCGAAGGCATTTTCGTGGCAAACGCCAAATAGGGTCTGATCGGCCCCCCGGGCACCGTTTTTTGACCCCCCTCGCTTAATGATACATGTCGCCGATCTGGATCTCGCTCACCTCTTGTATACCAGTGGGATTCGGATCGGCGTGTGGGTCGGAACATTTAGCAAGTTAGAGGGGACGGAAGAAGCCTTTGAGCTACTTCTAGCGTGCTAACTGGACGATTCTAATGCTAGTCATCGGCCTTGGCATCTCAGTTACTTCAGATCTTGATAACTGAATCTCATTCGAAAACGGCAAAATACCACGATGTGCCGACCCTGAATGTCCCTGTGTACATGTACCCCTTGCACTTGCAGACCCTTTTGAAACGAATGCGAAAAGGAGGACGGCATTTACCGGGCGCTTCAAACGTATCCTGGGCCATAGGGGCCATATGGCGGCCGATAGCAAAGGGTAAATCTGCACAGGGACCATACGCCGAGGAATGAGAAAAGTATAGAGAAGGGGGGGGCGAGGGAAGAGGATGACGAAAAAGAAGAGCCTCATGCTATTATTCTGTTTTATACATAAATCGTGAAAGAAAAGACAGAGGTATAGGCGAAATATATCTCTGGTCTGTCTTATCATTATAAGATTCACCAACCAAAGTGTCCATTTGACCCTATCCCTTACGCATCTCACCGAGGAGCAGGCAAGCCAGAGGAAGGAGCGCCAATTTCCGTCAATTTCGTTAAGGGGTCTAAGTGGCCCTTATACATGAGTTGATAGGTTGCTCCAGTGTATGGGCACGTAAGAGACGGCGTGCCCTGATAGATGGGGGTATAACTGGCAGCGCAAATGTCGAAAGGGGTGAACTCGTCGAAGTCTATTTCAACCGCATTCCGAGGGTTTCGGTCCCCAGCGGAAATTGCCTGGCGAGCCTGAGAGAACGGCAGGTCAGACGACCAGGTAATGAAAATAATGTAAAAAGGAGTTATATACCTTGGCAACGATCTTGGAATCGGGGTTGAATTCAATCAAACGACGAGCAAACTTGGCAGCGGCAGCGTGATTATTTGCTTTTCCAAAGACCAGGATAGCACTTCGGAGGGCAATCGTGACGTGAGGGGGTTGAAGTTTGCATTGAGTAAAGTATGCGGCCAGCTCCAGACTTCGCTTCACATTTTCGGGTTCTTCCTGGACAATGCGACGGCGTTCGAGTTCTAATGAGACGGCTAGAAGGTACTCTCTTGCGGTGGTGATTAGTTCGCGCCACTGGAGGAATGAGTTAGTTTGGATAATCAACAATTAAACGACGTAATTACCTCTTTAGCTTCCTCATCTGAGGAAACGGTGACAAAGAGCAATGAATAAAGCACAGAACGGAAGACGGTCTCGGCATCGGCCAGCTTAGCTGCAGAGACGGCACGATATCCCTCCTGCAGCTCAGCTTTAACGGCAGCCAGCGTACGATACGACACGGGCAACACTTTGGAAGGAGTCGAGTCCGTGATATTGCGCCGGAGATGCAGGTGCAATGGTGGCAGGGAAGCATTGGCTGACAGATAGACATGCGACGATCGATAGATGGCAAGGAATATGGGCTTTAGGGGCTCGAAGTTTACGACACCAACTTGTCGGTTTAGAAGCTAGAAAGAGGGTAATGATTGGTACTTGGGTATTTCGAGTTTATGGAGCGAGATCACGAACCGGCATTGCGCTGTCGAAAGAGCCAGCGGCGACATGGTCCGCAGCGAATGGTGAGTTACGAACCCACAGCTCCGTCTCGCTGGGACCAGGCTTCGCTCCGGCAGCAGCTTCCTCCTCTTCGGGCACCGCCTCCTCCTCAGCTACGTAGAACTCTTCTTCATCGGCTCCTGCCTCGAGATCCCAGGCTTCGTCTTCAACTTCTAAGTCTTCTGCTCCTTCCTGTGCCCACTCGTCCAACGCAGCCCCGCCGTCCACGCCATTGACGTACGGGGCGCCTTCGTCTCCTTCGATGTGACCATTGCCGTTGAGGAGGCCCTTCTCGAAGAAGTTTTCGGTGCCCGCAATTGTGGGCCAGTTCAATTTTCCAGTCTGGGTGACGATGGGCGGAGGGCGAAGAGTTGATTGCTCGAACTTTTGAACGTCTTCGAGGTCGGCATCTGTGAGACCAGCTGCCTCCAGAATTTCGGCTGCAAGGTCGTCGAGACCATTGGTAGAGGCAGTGAGATATGCCAGGGGATCTGACAAATGAGTTAGAGACACGCATCCCAGTTTTTGCGGAATGAACGTACGAAGGCCACATTCGCGAAGGACCGATATTCTCCCGAGGACGTCGCCAGAGTACAATGCGTTATGGAACTTAGACATAGGGTCGCCTCTAGATTCAGCGATTTTTTGCATTTTGCTCAGCTTATCTGTGCTGCCGGTAGCAAGATACAAGAAGGAGAGTTTATCGAAATCCTTCGTGCGTTGATAAGCCTTCTCTGCGACCTGTCACAAAGGTCAGCCCTGATGCAAAAAAGCAGACATGGGTTGACGTTACGCACAGAATGGTTACCAAGTTCAAGGGCTTGTTGAGCCAAGCGGTTCCAACACTCGGGCTTGTCGATAGCCGCTGCAGTCTCAAGAGCGACTTCCAGGTTACCACATTCGATTGCCAGGTCGAAACGCACACTCTTTTCTTGCACGAAATGAAGAGCAATCTGAAGCAATTGTCAGCATCGTTATGCGCGACCAACCTACTCTGAACTTACTTCGGGGAATCCTTTCTGTTGCAGATAGGAGATGATCGACTGTCCCACGAGATTCGAAGTCTGGATAATCCGCAAGACTTCATCGTAATTTTTGTTGAGCAGAGCAAGTTTGAATCGGTACTCCGTAGGGTCGATGACGATCGTTCGGGGTTTCGCACTACGGTCAAGACAATGAACATTTTTGCCCTTCACGCGTGTAAGGTAAACAGGTTCATCGAGGGTCTTAATCACGCCTTTGTCACTGCGGATGAAGGTCAGGGTTACTGTATAAAGGTCGAGCAAGCCGGACATACCCATGTGGCAAGCAATATTTGATGTGATTCAAGGTGGAGTACAAGAATACACCACTGTCGTCCCACGCTCCTGATTTGATGCGGATAGTCTCGTGTACTGACGTAGATTGTGTAAGAGTCTTATTAGCAAGTGTAATGGCTGTACAGAATTTAAGAATGATTGACATTGCAGCAAAGCGTATCGCGTACCATGTTTTGACAACAGAGCGACCGTTTGCGAATCAGGGCTCCAGACGACATATTTCACAGGGTTAGTAACAAGTTCAGCGAGAACTTTTTGTTGTTGAACATCGAATAGCACGATGTTCGTCGAGGTGGCGATAAGGACACTGCTTGTTCCTCCGTAGAATATGTCGTTGGCCTGCACAGGCGACTTGAACGTCTTCATGATATTGTTGGAGAGATCTCGAATTTCGATTATCTTCAGAAATTGAATAAGGTCAGAACAGAATCCACGTTTTCGAGGCCTCGGAACTGACCTGAGTCGCTTTGTTCAGAGCAGCAAATCGATTTCGTGCCACCCAAACAACGCTGTTCGCTGTTCCTCTCTTGCCATCCGTTGACGAATCAGGAAGATCATTAGACGTCTCCCTCCCAAGTCTTGCGATGTCATAAATCCCGTTATCCGAGGTAGTCTGGACAACAACAGCACGTTCAGCGGGGTTAAAGCTGAGTGTTCTGGGAGGAATATATTGGTTCCCGAGCTTGCGAACGGAAAGAACGCCGACGT
The DNA here is from genome assembly GCA_001632355.1 of Sistotremastrum suecicum HHB10207 ss-3. Classification (NCBI taxonomy): domain Eukaryota; kingdom Fungi; phylum Basidiomycota; class Agaricomycetes; order Sistotremastrales; family Sistotremastraceae; genus Sistotremastrum; species Sistotremastrum suecicum. The sequence continues at coordinate 4,189 of KV428183.1, forward strand.
CATTGCCCGTGTTGAGGTCGTGCTGACGGACATATTTATCGCGGATGTAATAGATGTTGTCCATGTGGATGGCGAACGCAGGACGTTCGCGTTCCAATTTGAAGACGATAAGACCGTTATCGTGGCCTACGCGGGGGGGTGAGACCAAACAAATGAATTATAGACAGTTTGCATACCTGCAGCGTAAAGAGTGTGATCGGGGTGCGCTGCCAGGACCCAGAATCGATCATGTTCTCTCCTGAAAATTTGGACTGCCGTCCGTTTGCCCATATCCCAGACACGGACAGTCTTATCTTCTCCGGCAGAGATGATTAACTCGTGACGGGGATGGAAAAGGGCGCTGGAGACGTTGTTGAAATGACCTCTACATGAATCGACCTCCCAAGCTTTCGTTTCGCTCATCCTCCACAACTTTATTTGCCGATCATCCGCAGCTGATACGATGAGTGGCAGAGTGGGATGGAATATGGCGAAGTTGACACCACGATCATGGCCCTCCAAAACATACTTGACAGTGCTGAAGGTGTCGAAAGTGTCGAAGGTTCCGACTGCGGAATTGGGCGTGTTTCGACGGAGTCCGGAGATGTCCCAGACGCGCACTGTCTGATCCATAGATGCAGAGACAATGAGGTCCTCTTTGGGATGGAACCAGGCAGACATGACGTAGTGCGAATGGCCAGTAAGAATTGCTATACAGTTGCGGGAGGTACTATTCCATATTCGGATGGTTTGGTCGTCAGAAGATGAGACCTGAAATAATGTTGAGGGAAGAAAAACTATGAAAAGGGACGCGCTCACAATCCAGGGCATTTCATGATGGAATTGAACAGTGCGGACGTAGTCGAGATGACCGTGCAGGGTGAACATACAGCGTCTGCTTTGCGGACGGATGTCTGTTCAAGATATCAATATTGTCATCTAAAGCGCGAAAGTTCATCACGTACCCCAGACTTTGACTTTGTAGTCGTCTCCACCAGTGAGAAGTAAAGGTCGAGAAGGATGGAAATTCACTCCTCTCACAGGGCCTACACCAGCGTGTTACTAGGGTTGTCTCAACATCTCGTGAGACTCACCATCATGCTCATCCAGTCTGTCGACCAAGACGCCCATGCGGTAATTCCACAGCTGGATGTTGCCATTGTGTAAAGAAGCTGCTAACAGAGGTCGCGTAGGGTGAAAAGCCAGGCCTTGAACAAAAGACGCAGACTCAGATCAATTTCAAGATGGAACGCGCGAAACTGAATGCTCACCTTTCACCCTGTTGCTTTTAGATTCGAACTTGACAAGGAACTGCATCTAGGTGCGTGTCCGAGTTGGGTTTTGATGCCGACTGGAAATGTTACTTCAGTCCGGCACTTAGTACAGAAAATCAAGTCATACCGACCTTTTTATATAGTGTCGTTGTGCACGTCCGAGAGTTAGGAAAGCAGGTTTAAAGGCACAAGTGAAGTGACACCGCGGCCACTTTGGATGGAGATTTAGCTCTGCGGCGACGTGGACTAGCAAGCGGCGGAGTTTCAATTCGTTCTCTAACCCAACGCTCATCAAAATCAAATATCATGGAAACTCAGACTACTGCGGGCAGCACTCAAGGCAGCACTCCTCCTGTCAGCCAGAATAATCAGAAAAAAGAGTCCATCGAAGAGACACTGTCCAAGCCGTTCACGCCTCTGGATCCTGATGCTATCACTCAGAAATACGACAACGATTATCAATTGGGAGCGCCTTTCGAAGCAGGTTCGTTTTTGTATAAGACGTGCACCCTGGCGGCTCGGCATATTTTTCCAATCAATCTTGTTCATGGGAAGTGCGGTGTCACCATATATGCTAACTTTTCCGTCTCGCTGTAGATCTGACCCTACGACTCTTGGAACTCATCGCAGCTACACGCGTCTGGGCGAACAGTCGACCGAACATCGAGACGGAAAGACACGGAAATCAACTTGTTGATGAGATCAAAGGTGTTCAAAGTGCTGAGGCCGAGCAAGGCGGGTATCATTTTAGTCACTGTGGTACGCTATCTGCATTTCGGTGCCATGTATGCGTCCAAATCGTCTCCCTTTGATTCGCCATTCCCCACCCTTGCCCATGCATCTTACCTGTGACGATAGATCGACTCCGACAACGTCTTCTGCAATTCGTTCAACATATTAAATCTGCTCTCGCCGCACTTACCAGTTTCTGATCTTTCGAAGCTATGGGACTATACTTGCGCTTCGCCAGATTGTAGCTATGAGATGATGAATGCAATATAGCGTATTATGGTATAACATGATGTGAAAGAAAGCAAGAGCATATAAACAAATGACCGCGACGGTTCATATCAGAACGACCATCAGCAATAAAACGCACAAAATAACTATTAGAATACCAATACACCATCCAGATTTTGTTTCTGTCAAGGTTCTTCTCTTAATAGAGTAGTAACGACGGTGGAAAAGTACGAACCTTCAGTGTCCCGTATAAATTTCTGCAACTTCTTCATCGCCGTGTTCAATTTGGAGTCTGTGCGATCAACGTTCCTTTCCAGATCGTCCAACATTCTAGATAATACGCAGCTGAGGATGTATGCAGTTGCAGCAATTGTAAGACTCACTCCACATGTTCGCTAATCTCAGTTCCCATGAGGCCCGCCTGTTGAGCAAGAGTGGTAAGAGTCCCCTGTATATCCGTCAGAGTGCGATCCTGCTGATGTATCATCATCTGTCAAATCATTTAGCAAAGAGCTCGGGGTAAAATCTCAATGTCCGGCACCTGTTGTTCCTGCTCGGCCCACTCCTCTTCGTCTGTTCTGCTCTCCGCGGCATCATTGCGGGGAGTGGGTTTATCGGCTTGTCGATGTGAGGACTTGCAAGGCGAGTCAACGAGAGAAGAGTAAAAGGCTACGAGAACTTACGTCTGAGGTTAACTCCCGCTTCATATTCTACACTTGCGGGATCAAAGAATAATTCATGAGAATTCTTACAAGGGACAGCAATGATGGCTCACGTCAATCTCGCGTTTGACTTGCGCGACATACTTTCGCCGTCTCATTACTTCGTCCTCTTCTAAGCCGAACATTCGAGCACCAGTCTCTTCGACCATCCTATCATGATATTAGCTCTGTCCAAGCTCTGCCTCGAGACGCGTCGCAGGACTGACTTGACACTCCCTTCCAGGTCTTCCAAATCAGCTTCCAAAGTCGTCAATGTAGCATTCAACTAAGCCCCAACATACCAAATGGATACAGTTAGCCAGAACATATTGAACCGGTCCATGAACTGAACACGAACCTCATTTCGCGCCCAAGCCAGCTCCTCGCTGTCCGCGCCTGCCGTACTTTTGATACGTTGATAGGAAGAGCGAAGATTTATAGCATTCTGAAGAGATGACTGGATTTCGCTTTGCACTTCGTGGTATGGGTCTTGCATTTGCGCATTTGCCTGCTGCGAGAATGCGGAGATCGGATGTCCTTGTCAGCGCCCTTTTCGCTCGTTTCATCCTCTTTCAAGAGACGCCCAGCGACGCTGAGACTCATCGCTAAAAGCGATAAAATCAACTTCGCATTATTGTTGCCGACCTCTGTCTGATTCAGCAGAGGCTTTTCACACTAGACTCTCATCGAAATTGAGAAAAGATCAGCCCTCGACCTCGGACGTTGATACGCTGATTGCCCTGAGTCATGGAAGGAGTTCAACAAGCCACTAGAGCACCCTCACCTGGACGCTTAGAGCTAGGACAGGGGTCATCCACTCAACGCAAGAACAAGAAAGCCCGCCATACGTCGGGAGAGCCTCCTGAAACCCCTCCAAAATGCTTCCTGCAAAGCCTGCCTATCGAGATGCTCGCAGCAACGCTTTCCTACAACACCCCAATGGATCTCCTCTCGTTAGCTAGAACAAGCAAATATTTCTGCCACACCCTTCTAGAGCCCACCAATGCTTATATGTGGCGGAGAGCAAGGTATCAGGTGGTATCCGGGGCCGTCCCGGACCCCTTGCCACCTATGAGCGAAAATAGTTATGCAAGTTGGCTCTTTGACTCCAAGATCTGCATGGTATGTTGTCATCCTGGTGTATCAGTCTCAATCTTTTCATGCCTTATTCTGTCAGCAATGTGGCAAGAAATATAAGGGTTTTCCAACTTCATTTGCGTTGCGCCTCTATCTGTGCCAATCTGTCAGAGTCTTGATTAGAGCTTCGCGGGAATTTTCTGACCACGCGTTGATAGCTCCCTTGCCAAAACTCATGGGCTCCCCGTACAACTACATACAACACAACGACCGCAGCTACAGAGACAAACGCTCCGTTGCATTTCACAACACAATGGCTGCCTCATCTAGAGGGCAAGCGAAACAATCGTGCGTACAAAGTCCAGCTGCTTACTACCCAGCGCTGACTTCTTTTATCAGTCGTTACACCAGATCAGCCAAAATATTATAGCGTCAGAGCTTTACAAGAAGCTGTGGGCGAATATGTTCGCGTTGTCGACGACCCAGCTGCTCTAACGGCATATAAAGAGGTGAGCCGAACCTTCTCTATGTGTTCTGGCGTCTGATTCGTGCAGTCGAAACAAGCAGCCATTGACCAGCGCACCGCACGGAAAACGGCAGGTGCTAATGTCTCTTCAACTTTCAGACATCCTGACTCCTTGTAGTGGTACGATGCCTTGTGTGAATTCGCGAACAAGTACGAAACCGATCAACGCAAATTGATCGAGGATAATAGCAAGTTGTAAGTCCCACGGACGAGCTGGAGACAGGGCCTTTCTCATTTGAGTCACCCAGAGTTGCGCGATTCGCGGACAAAGAGGGTTGGAACATAGAAGACCTCAGTTGCAGTGAAACTTTGAAGAACAAGCGCGCCCTTTTCAATCGCACGTTCCAGTCCCTCACACTCCACGGTATCAGCTTTTCACTCCCCTCGATATGCAAGCACCCTAACAGCTTTCCCCAGATATCGTCGAATTGCAACCTTTGATTGAGAAGGATCTCATCAGCATGTTCAAAACCCGCACCCGGAAGAAGGGCAATACCGCTGAAGCATTACGAGTCGAAGCGCTTAAGAGATTATACAACAAACTGCGCGGTCACGGACAGCGTGCTCCTCGGTTTTCAGAATTTCAAAGATCAAGAACTGCACAAGAGTTAATGGCCCTGGAGCCCGAGCACGTCACATCCAAGCAGTCGGAGAACCTAGCTCTCAGATTTTTCAAGAGATGGGAAGAAGAAGCCAAAGCCTTGATGGCCAAGTCACTCGGAGTCGATGACTGGGTCCCAATTTCGAAAAACAAACTTCATCCCGTTGATCGTGTCACGGCACTGTTTCAATGTAAGAATTGCGGCCCTCATTCTCACAAGCATCCAGACACGGATACCCTCAAATTCGAGGATGTCGTCGTTCATACGTGTCCGGGATTCGGGAGGCAACAGAGGGATAAAATCGACTTCGCGTCGGAGAGATTTGAGCCCGACCACAAGGTATTTTCGCACTTGCCGCACTCTGACGTGTCTCACTAATCGGGATAATCGCCAGGCGATCGCTGTTGCGAAGAGTGCGGTGTTCTTGTCGGGTCTTGATGTCGAGAAAGTTGATATGACCCGGATGCTCAATCTGGGCAACGCTTTCATCTGCAAGTCCTGCCCGTCACTGATTCTGATGAACTTCCGCAATCTGGTGAGCTTCACCGTCTTCTCTTCCTTGCTCATGACTGATACCGACCATCAGATCGGTCATTGCAAACGGCACGAGAATATGACCATTGAATTTCTCCAGGACACGGACATCTTCCAGATTCTTGTGCACCCCATCCAGTGGGGCTTGTATCATAAGATCACGAAAGATGCAGAGTACGCAAGCCAACACCGATCGAAGAGGCAGTTCGGATGCCGTTTGTGTGGACAAGATTCAAAGAAGGTGTTCACGTTTGACGGACTGAGGTCACATGTGAAGGAGAAGTAAGTGAACCATATGCCGCGAAACTCATCCAATATTGATTGCATGTGAGTGTAGACATAGATATGAACCCATGAGAGACGAAGACTTTTTCCAACTTCCGGCGGCCAGAAATTGAACGGAACCTGTTGCGCTACTTTACTTCCCGGAACTTTCGATAATGCGCGTGCATGTATCATCTCTTCAATGTATTACTATTGTTGTAGAAGCTGAACAAGCTATTCTACCGACGTTCTCACAGCGGCGGCAGTTGAACATGTCAAGCCGTGTCAAGCAACCGGCTACGCTCGTGACGCGCTGCGTCATCGAATTTCTGCTCTTTCTCGAAGCAAACGTCAAAGCGAATCGCTGTCAAACAAAAAATGCATAGAAATAGCGACATGACTGCTCTGTCTCGCCTTCAGCCTCATCCTCTCGTTTCTCTTTCTCCATGTTGCTTTTTACCAATGCTTTTCATCTGGCTCTTTTAGCCTTTGTCGCTCCTTCACCTTTCGTCTCGGCAGGCAATGTACAAAAGTCAGGCCTCCAGCTTCCTGCCAGCGCTGCTGCCAACAAGGCCCAGGTCGTCACAATGTTCACAGACGCGTATTCTGTATACCAGAAAGTTGCGTTCGGACATGATGACTTGGAGCCAGTCAGCTTGAGCTTCGACGACTCGCGTAATGGATGGGGCGCGACGATCGTCGATGGGATGAGCACAATGCTCGTTATGGGATTAACAGTCAGTGGCATTATGCTCAGAAGTGTGGCTTGTATTCAACGCGAATAGGATCTCTACCAACAAGCTGTTCAGTTCGCTGGGACTATCGATTTCAACCAGTCGAATGTTCCAAGCGAGACCGTCTCGTTCGCACTTTTCTCCACAATGCACTACTATGATGATACTGATGATTTGATCTGCAGCGTCTTCGAGACTACCATCCGTTTTGTTGGTGGTTTCCTCTCTGCGTATCAGTTGAACGGGGAGCAGGATAAAATTTTGCTCGAAAAAGCTCAACAAGTTGCCGATAAACTTGCCTTTGCATGGGTCGGGAATAATGACGTGCCTTTCGGAGAGCTGAACTTCACGACAAACCAACCAATAGTCGCCGCGGTACGTCGAATTCTCACTGAATTTGTCCCTTAATTCACAATTCGTCCAGTCGAATATCGCAGAAGCCGGAACGGTACGTCAGGGCATCACTATGACAGGGTCATGCTCATCCATGATTGTAGCTCACGTTGGAATGGACATTACTAAGTCAACTCACTGGCAACCAGACCTACGCAGATCTTGCCCAAAAATCTGTCAAACATATAGCGTCTCTGGTCAGTCCTTGTCTTTTTCCTTGAACATACACTGACCCTCGCAATCTCCAGGGTACGCAATTGCCTGGTCTGGCTGCTCAAGGGATAGATCCATCTTCCGGCGAAGCTGTCGGAACTTATGTCGTATGTATCTCTATCCCATGAATTGAACGGGCTTGGGTTGACGGCTTGGAAGACTTGGAGCGGAGGGTCTGATTCTTACTTCGAATATCTCATCAAGTTCCCTCGCCTGTTCCCTAATTCTGATCCCGTCTTCGCAACGACATGGTTGACCGCCGTAGACTCCAGTATCAAAACTTTGAAAAAGGTAATCATCCTTCTCCGTGAAATCGATTGGCGCTTATCATCTCAAGACCTCAACTGTCGGAGGACACGTCTATCTCGCCGATTTCGATGGCACGGATATCAGACATATCGGCAGCCATCTCGCGTGCTTCCATGCAGGCAATTGGATTCTGGGTGGCAAGCTATTGAATAATGATACCATCGTGAACGTGGCTTTGGAGCTCGCTGATGCTTGCTGGAATACGTATGCATCGACCGAGTGAGTATCTTTCTTCTATGACTTCACTCGACAGATCATTTACTGGGCCCTTTAGAACGGGCATCGGACCGGAGACATTCGCAGTACGTATACCGACTCCTGAATCCGTGCCGACCGCTCACAAATGTATGCAGTGGATATCCTCAGACGGCTCGTTCACCGGAGGCAATCCCCCCTCTGCGTCAGATTTGACGTTCTACACCAAGAACGGATTTTACATCACAGGCTCCGACTACATTCTCCGGCCTGAAGTCCTTGAATCCAATTTCTACGCGTGGCGTGCCACTGGCGATACAAAATACCTAGATCGCGCTGAATCAGCTATCAAAAGCTTCAATGAGTTCCTAGAAGTGAACAACGCGTTCGCTGGGATCAATGATGTCAACAATGCGAATGGAGGGGGCGGATTCATTGATGATACTGAGAGTTTCTTCTTTGCCGAGGTGCTCAAGTATTTATACTTGACTTTCGACGATCCGAATCATATCTCGATCGACGAATGTGAGCTTTAATTTGTCTTGTATGCGAAGCACCCACCGATGACGAGTCCCTTTTCAGTCGTGTTCAATACCGAATGCCATCCTTTCAAAGCTGGCCCTGCAGAAATCAACATTTCTCATTCTCCTCCCAAGACATCTCCTCTGCCGTCTAGTCCTCTGAACCTTCCTCTTCCTCAGATTAGTCCTAATCCCAGGCTTCCTAATCCATTTAGCTCTATACTCGGTTTATTGTAGATAATCCTTGCTCAGGTTTTTCAATGTGAGATGAGAATCCTGTGTCGAATGTACATCAGCGCTTCATTCTCAGTTCCGCGACTGTTCGTCGTATGATGTCAAGCCATGTCGACAAAACTTTGATCTTGCGGGGGTTGAACTGCTCGCACGTAGTGAGACAATTTCAACGTGGTCGGAGTTTCGCTCGCTATATCTCTCTCTCATACACGCCCATTTCGGCCAGAGGTCGCGTCGACATCTGAACTCCGATATGGCCCTGATACCCACGCTCGACCTCAACCGACGTCCGCCTGCTGTCCGTCGGATATGCTCGCTTGGGACGTCGCCCTGACATCGCAGCGACATCTTTTGAGACCGCGGGCGATCTCAAAAGACATGCAAGGTTTTGAGATCCGCACACCAACTTGGGCTCAGATAGCGTAGACTCAGTAGCATTGATTGGTGGTTTCATACTAATAAAATTCATCGATAGGATCCTGTACCATCTTCCGTACAAAGGCCCAGGCATTTGCGAAGCGCTGCTCATCGTTTGAGCGGACGACAAAATGCCCCGCTCGCCTCGCGAAAGCGCGAAAAGCTGCTAAGTCCAACTTCAACTGTGACCTCACGTGACTGTAACTCTTGACCAAGCCTGAGCGGAGTTTCGTCAACTTCAACTTGTCCGTTCATCATCTTCGCCTCCATCATCGTCGAGCTCATGCTCAGCGTCCCCAGGAAACATGAACAATGTCAGTCACCCTTTATCTTTTCGTTCTCAATGCTCGATAATCTTTCTTCCCCCCTCGTCGTCTCAGGCACATTATCCGTCGTCGAGTTGGATGAAGTTTGTGAATAGTGCTGTGGGTCCGGGTCATCAGGTGCGTCTTCCTTCATTCAAGTTCATCGTACCTTTGCTTATCGTCTCTGTCTTCTCGTTCCAGAATCGTTGCAAACTCATTCATCCATCTTGGAGAACCTGAACAAGTCACAGGTAGGTACTTCAATCGAAACGTCGTGACCAGTCTTCTCACACGAACATAGCAATCCTACATCACAATCATGTTGAAGACAATGCTTCCTTTATCTGTCAAGGTAAAAGTTGGTTCGCTCTCCTCTTTGACCATTGCTGACTTAATGATCAGGTTTACCTCCACACACTACTTTCCGCACGTCTTCAAAAGAGTGAGTCTCTTGATTCTTTCATGTTTGTCTCCTCATTGATCTGCATGCCAGACGCCCTATGTGATCCAAAGCTGAGAAGTGCAGGAAATCAAGATGACAGAAGTTCGTATTCAGAGTGATACAGTAGATACTGTAGAGCTTGTACCGTACAATTTGTAGGAGGCTGTATTCTCAGTAGCAAATGAATATAATCATCGTTTTTACATTAATTGATTGCAACGAATGAATAATTATTATCAATTAAATAAATGTTTTCCGAATAAGCCGTCACCTGCATGCCTCGTCCTTGACATCTCCCAGAGATCGAGACCGATATCGACTTGAGGTCCTTCTCAAAAGAGGCGAATTTGAGCTTATTCACGCGGCCACCGTGACATCGTCCCCCTGCGGAGCCGTCGGATGTCGCTTGAGGTTGACGCGTCGATGTCAAATTGGGCTCCGACCGAAATGGGCGTGTACAGTATCCTTCTCAAGTTCGGACATCGAAACGTCAACGGTGACTCAACACATAACTAAATTAACAAGGGCGAGGGTCGGCGAACGCATGTTGTAGGTGCTTTACTGAAGGCAGACTCCTCTATAGATATCTATGGCAAGGTCTCAGTCTGCTTCCAGTCCTGCAGGGGCTTCCAGTTATAACACCCTCAGGCGACGCTTCACCTGTCTTACCAGTAGGGCCATTTCTTTCCTCGAACGCCTTTCATAGAGCGCAGTTCGAACATTGTTGGAGATCTCATGGAAGATCTCAACCCTAGTCTCTCCACCGTGACCGATTTCTGAACATCGCCTTGCCCTAGGGAAACATTGTATCACCTAGGATCCCTGGCTTCAGCTTTACAACCTCTCTGGTCCATGAATCTTGATTTCTCGATCAGAGGTTCGGTCGTTCTGCGTTATCGGTTCCGCCATCTATTCGGCGAGTCGCCCTACGCCCATTCATCATCTCGCACTATGATTTTCCTAAAAATGAAAAATGAAAAATTTCGATGTCCTCGATTAACTGCAACCTCCTAGTGTGTCACTTCGGAAGATCATTCGCTTGCAGGAACTTGAGCCAGCCTGAGGCTCTCTCATAGTTGTATCTGTCGCCAGCTCCATTCAAACTCGTTCCGCCTTTGAAGGGTTGTGCTCGTTGGTGGATCTTATAAGGAGGTACTCATATGTTGCGATTCATGCAGCATCTCTCTGCAGTTCAGAAACACTCCTTTGACTGCAGAGTCATCACGATTTTCCGTCTCTCAGTAGCATCCGATCCTGAACGCTTAGGGGATCTTGCTAAGGTGAGCAAAATGTTTGAGTCTGTGATGGGGTAGATTATGCTCATGTCATCTCGTCAGCTCCTTAGAGTTTCCCGTTCGTTACGCGGGTCTAATGGACCACTCTACTATGAAAACCTCAGCCCACGTCTTCCAGTATAAGCTCGATCTCCCAGATATAGGAGCATTTGAGGCATTTGATGGTCAGCTTCGACCACTCGAGCCCTCCTCTGCCTCGCAACTCAGCTTCACCACCTAGCGCAATTCATTGTCTCAAGTATCTTTGCTCAAAACTCACCAGGATCTTGTGATGCGGGCTCTGGAATTCCACAGTCGACAGAACTGGGATTCGCTGAATCTCACGTTCGACAAAATCCGTCACGCCCCTCTCTTGATGAACTTTGTGTTCTTGAAACCCACAAAAATGACTCTCGTGCAGTTCTTCCCCACGACCAACCTGGTGACGAAGAAGAAAGGGACCATACCGTGCCTGATCCCTTTTATCTTGTGGATCCTTCACTGTTTCAGGACGTCTTTGTTGATGAGGACGCTCCTGAAGGCAGCACTTCCGACTTCAATGATGAAGAGGGCGACGATGATTTCACTCTCGTCGAGCTTCCGAGTCCGGCCCGCGGCTGGGCACAACAATCATTCGAGTCGGGGGAGAAAATGGGGTTGCTTAAGGCCTTCAGCCAAAAGCCTGTTCTTAGAAAGATAACGGGGACGCCTCTTGAGAAGATCGGCAACTTGAGAACTGCTCCGAGCTCCAGCTCATTGAATGTTTCGTGGGTATGGCTAGGGTTTCATGATGAATCAAGCTCATGAGTTCTTTCACAGCTTCTGCCAGCAGGCGAAGACGTCCCATAGATCGGACTTCGCTCCCTTGGAGAACAAGCGTCTGAAGCAAGAAAGAAAAAGACTTGCAAGGGAGTCTGTTCGACTCCGAGCTGAACATAAGCAACTTCAGTTGCAACAAAGAAGACGGGTTCTTCACGAAAAGAACACGAATACCCGTTCTTGTGAAGGAAACAGATCGCTCAAGCATGATATCAAAAGGCTTAAGCTTGCACTCGAAAACCTATGTATCGCCAGAGCAAATAAAGCTCTTGAAGAATACAATAACGATCTCGAGAAGGAGAACATGCGTCTTGCAGCTTTGCACGACGTAGCTGATTTGCTCTTCTGCTGATCGTCCAACGGGCGGATGCAGAAAGTTGCATGCGCAGGCGACACATGTAATAACTGCCAAGTCTAAGGGCAGTCTATTATTTAATGAGAGTTGAGAGTTGACGGGCCCTATGTCGTACGATCGTACTCTGCGGTCGATGTATGCCTGACGGAATATTTTACCGTAATAAAGTTCATGACCGCCAAAGGGTTTAGTCAACTTTAGTGGCGTTATGAGGCTTCGGTCGGCATCCGCAGCCCGTCATTAACATTTCGTAGCCAAGGACCCTCTCACAACCATCCTTCACCTTCTACACTCATCTCTCCTGGCTTTCAACGTCGCTGCCAGTATATCAACAATGCTCAATTCGGCTATTCATACAAGCTGTCAAGCTGTCAACGATGCCGACGCTCGGAAGCAAAGTGATCGGCGGCATGTGTGCCATTTTTGGGAAGCCGACCTTTCAGGAGACATTCAGGCCCTTCGCTCAAGCCCGTTCGCTGCACAATATTAATGGTGTTGTGAAATGAGATCCTAAAAGCTGGGGAGCTATGGTAAGAGAATCTCATCTGAAGAAGGGTATATTGAGTGTTGAGCGAGAGCTTCCTTGTAAGTTCGACAGGACACGTGTCATGCGAATCTCTCTCAAATGAACTGCAGTCAGGAAATATATTTGGCTCAACAATGAATGGATCTTGTAGCTTCTAGACCGGCGCAGCAATGCGAAGGAGAAACATCGAGAAAACTGACATAGAGCTTCGTCCGCGAATGCTTTGTCTAAGGTGTGTACAGTACAGCCCACGAATACCGTACCCAGCGCTCCATCGTTCAAAAAGTCTCAGTTAACCTTCACATCAACCTCTTCTATCACCGCACTCCTATCCATCAACTCGAACGAGATCCTGCCGTCGAGTCGCAAGAACCGCTGTCGAAATAGCAGCGACCTAGACGCCGGTCAAGCATCGTGCCGGCCAGGGACAGCGTAGCCTAAAGCGTGTCCCGTTTATTGACGATTTGGGAGATCGATCGTCGCTGGCAGTTCGCTTTATGGAAGGAGGGGCATCGAGCAGTCGTACCGGGATATGAAAGGCGCGAAATGCAGTCCGGGTGATCGAGTAAGTCTGGCCTCCTGCAGGCTTGTTTGTATTTCAGGATTGTTCTGATTTTTTCTTGGTTTCGGTAGCCAGATCATAGAGTGGTGTATATGGACTGCTGTGCACTATATCCTCATAGTGGTTTGCTCAACCAGCCTGACGCCATTGTTCTTTCCCCAGGGGACGTGTTGACCCTGTTGCTCATCGGGTCAGGAGCTATAAATGTCTCGAGGGCGTGATCGAGAGCAGCTTATCTTCCGGTACGCTCCTATGGCCATCACGAGGCACACCAATGGCGACGATGCAGCCTGCAGACGAAGCCTGGACACCGGTGGGCAAGAAACCGAATGCGAATGGCGAGACGATCTGCGGCGAGTGGCTGTGATGTCACAAATTGCGTCTGGAAGTGCTTATCGTCGAACCTAAAGAAGTGGAGTCGATTAAATGACGTGGAAAATGATCGAGATGGGGCTGCATTACGATGCACTCTCCTGAATATTTTCTGACATTATGCATTCAGATAGCAACTTGGAAAGGGCGGGAGATACGGCTCAAGAATGGCATTCGTGTCGGGACCAAACCGGATCCGAGGCAGTGAAGGCGTTTCACTCAACCGGAAAGCGGAACGCGAACTCCCAAAAAAGGAAACACTTCTCGGTCCAGAATCGGCGGAGTTCGAAACGTGACAGCTGCCAGCTCCTGTCTTGTCCGATTACGGTGGAACATCCTGACGTCGGCTTACATAACCCGTTCCTCATATACCTCGCTCCTTTTCCAGTCGCGCTCCCTACTTTTCCCCCTCAGACCATGTCTGAAGCCACCCAGCAACAGGCGGCTTCGGCCTCCACGTCGTCGTTCGTGACGGCCATCGTGCTCAATGCCGCCGTCTTCTGTGGCGAGCTTGCTCTTTTCACAGTCCTCAGACCCAGGTTCAAAGCTATCTATGAACCAAGATCCTATATTCCGGCTGAGGAGTGAGTCGCGTGTATTTGTCGTCTTGACCTAGTCTCTTACTTCTTTTCAGCAAACGAATGCCTTCGATGGCATCTTCGTTATTCGCCTGGCCAGTCGCGGTGTGGAAAGCAGATTACCACGAAATCAAACATCAGAACGGAATGGACGCCTATGTCTTTATTCGCTTCCTGCGTATGATGGTCAAAATCATGCTCCCTATTTGGGCCCTCTCTTGGGCAGTCCTCCTACCTGTCACCGCCGTGAAAACTGGTCAGCCCAACTTTGATAATCTCGACAAGTTGACTTTCGGAAACATCGCCCCTGCCCAATACTCGAGATACGCTGCCCATCTTATCCTCGCGTACATCTTTACGGGATGGATTCTCTACAATCTCAATAAGGAGATGAAGCACTTCATTACCACCCGTCAACAATATCTTGTCTCCCCCGAGCACTCCTCGACCGCCCAAGCCAACACCATCCTTGTCACCGGCGTACCTCTTAAGTACCTTAACGAGGAGGCCCTCTTCAGACTATTTTCACACCTTCCTGGTGGCGTGAAAAAAATCTGGCTCAATCGCGACTTGAAAGAGCTTCCGGATCTCTACACACGACGCCTCAAGGCTTGCAACAAGCTCGAGTCTGCCGAGGTCAAGCTTCTCGCGACGGCAGCCAAGCTTCGCCGCAAGGAAATCAAGGCGGACGCCAAAGCTCAGAAGAAAGGCCAGGAGATCAGCGAAAAGCCTCAGGTCAACGAGGCCGGTAACGGCTCATTCGCCGATACCTTCGTTCCTCGCGATAAACGTCCCACTCATCGTCTCCCCGTCGGCCCTCTTCCTTTCGCTCTCCCCTTCATCGGAAAAAAGGTCGACACTATCGAGTGGGCTCGCGAGGAAATCGCAACTACTTCCACCGCACTCGATGCTGGCCGTGAAGCCTACGATGCCGATAGCAATATGGTCGTCTCTCGGATTTCTGACTTGAAGAGTCAGCAATATCCCCCCTTGAACAGCGCCTTCGTGCTTTTCAATCAGCAGATCGCCGCTCATCTCGCCGCTCAGAGTCTGACTCACAACGAGCCCTACAGGATGGCCGCCAAGTATACGGAAGTCGCACCTGCCGATGTCATTTGGAGTAATTTGGGTCTCAATCCCTACGAGCAGAAGATCAGAATGGCTATCAGTTACGCCATGACGGCCGGTCTGATTATTTTGTGGGCTTTCCCAGGTATGTCACTGCGTGCTCATTCTGCGTCCCTGGCTGATGTAACTTCTTTTCAGTCGCTTTGGTCGGTATTATCTCGAATATTGTCACCGATTGTCACACCGCACCTTGGCTTGCGTGGCTGTGTAAGATCCCTAGCGTCGTTCAGGGTATCATCTCTGGTATCCTGCCTCCCGTCCTCTTGGCTGTCTTGACGATGCTGCTCCCGATTATTCTGAGATTATTCGCTCGATTTGAGGGTATCCCCAGAAAGACCGGTCTGGAGCTGAGCTTGATGACTCGCTTCTTCTTGTTCTTGGTTATTGTACGTGACTCGCCTGTCCAGTTAAATCGCTTTACTCATAGACCTCTTAGCACAATTTCTTGGTCGTCACCATTTCATCTGGTATCATTTCTGCCATCCCTGGATTGGTCAAGAATCCCAGCGGCATCCCGAGTCTCCTTGCCCGACAGCTTCCCAGAGCATCGACTTTCTTCTTGACGTGAGCTCTTTGCGCAGCCCTTATTCGCCTCCCTCTAACTTTGTCGGCAGTTACGTCACTCTTCAGGGTCTCGCTGGCGCCGCCGGTGGTTTCCTCCAAATCGTTCCTCTTATCATCTACTACGTGAAGCTGTTCATCCTGGGCTCTACTCCCCGCTCCGTGTACAACATCAAGTACGACTTGCGCGATGTGGCATGGGGTACCTTGTTCCCTAGCATCACGCTCATTGTCGTCATTTGTACGTTCTGATATTCTTAATATTTCTATATTCGCTCACGTACGTCTCTCAGCCTTTGGGTACATGATGATCAGTCCAGTCATTAACGGTCTCGCTTGCATGACTTTCTTCCTCTTCTACATGATGTGGAAGTACCTGTTCCTGTGGCAGCTCGATCAGCCTGCTTCCGGCGACACTGGCGGTCTTTTCCTCCCCAAGGCTATCCAGCATACGTTTGTCGGATTGTATGTCCAGCAGGTGTGCTTGGCCGCGTTGTTCTTCCTTCACGGCAAGAAAGTTGTCGCCGAAGGTGCCCTGATGGTCGTCCTTATCGTCATTACCGCCGGCTTCAACATCATGCTCAACAACTCCTATGGACCTCTTCTCCACTCTATCCCTCTATCGATCGCCGATAGGAGTCACGGCATGCAACGTCATAGTATCGATGAAGACTTTGACGAAAATGAGTCGAAGATCGGAGAGGACGGTGTACGACGAAGAAGGACTCATGCCTCTTCATCGGAAAGCATTGTCAACAGGCCACGTGGAGCAGAAGCCCCTCGTCAAGGAGCGGGCGCGCCCGTCGCACAGTCCGACGCCCCTGCAGGATATGGCGATTCAGTCCCGACCGAAGGCAAACGCAATGATGGTCCAACAGACTTCTATCACCCTGCGGCCGTCGAACCTCAACGGATCATCTGGCTTCCTCGCGATTCTCTCGGTTTGGCTGCGAACGAGTTGGCAGAGATCAGAGCTCATGGAATCATCGCTTCCGACGAAGGCGCAGTCATGAATGAGAAAGGACATACTGAAGTGGAAGGTCACCCGCCTGGATCCGATCCCAGGACCTTGTTTGGTTAAGTGATCTTGTCGCCAATTTGTCTCGTCTTGTTGTCTCTCTTTCTATCTTTTAATGCTCTGTCTATATTCCTCCATCGCTGCCCACCTATAGTGGCTGTCACGTCTCTCAACATACGATATCTCACGACACTGTCTCATGATGTTCTAAAATTACACGATAGCAGTTAGCAGTTAAGCAGTTCCGTATCACAAGTTGTATTGTATAATTAGCTCTCAATATCATTACATCGCACATTACATCGTTTGACTCGGTGACTCCCCGACTTGAGCTTGACTGCTTGCTATTGCATTACAATTCCGCAGTTGGCCCAATTTCAGAACCTGATGATCGATATTGCGCTCACCTGCTGTATCGCGCGCAAAAATATGACAACTCACGCCACTAACGGCATCAGACAACGGCACCGGGGTAAGAGTGCTCCGGAGTCATTGACGACTGTTCTAGCACTTCAATCTGCAATTAGGATCTCATTAGTCAATGAATGCTGAGTTTCCAGAGTCAGCGCAGCCTTCTGCCGCGACGGTGCTCCATGCCATGTTTCAATAAATCCTGGAAAAACGCTCACACGAGGCTCATGTCGCTCCTTCCCGAAAGAGTATCGAAGACGGGGACCTGAAAATCTTTATATATTCGGATTTGACTTCGAAATGATTGACGTTGATCTGGCGCGGAATTTCCATATTTGCATTCACGTGGGCCGTGAGTGTGTTTCTCCCCGCTGGCCATAGCTGACAGAGTCCGATCAGCCGTCGGAGCTGCGTCATGGATGACTCAAATGTCATTAAGATGTGCGTTGCGTGAAACCTCGCGACGGACAACTGCGATCGTGTCACTGTCACTGTCATGATGATGGCATCGGCCAAGACGAGTTCGGAGACATAAACATAGTGGCAACGCGGGAACTCCGAGGGAAAATCAAAGATGAACTCGAGCTGAGCCTTGATAAATGGCTTTCCTAGACGGTGCAAGGGAGATCTGAGATGATTGATCTGAAGCAGAGATTTCATCCTGGTTGGGAATAGTGCTCGGGGCTCTCGGTGTGTGAGGCTTGGGTTCGGGCTCGGGTGGGTAGAGGATGGTCAAGACAAGAACTGAACAAGACACAAGAGAACGGCACAAGAAAAGCGTTCATCTTGGTTGGGAACAACTGTGGATAGCTTGGGCTGCTTGGCTTCTGTTTGACATGTTCTACAATTCCAGTTAAATTACTTTAGCATTCCAGTCGGGTCCTAGGCTGTGACGGCCTGCTATTTCCATCAGTTCAGAAGCACCACTGTAGATAATAATCTGGTGGAGAAACGCGCAATGAAAGAGACCTGAAAATAGGCTCACTCTTTCGTTCCTCTTGAAGGGGTGGGAAGACCGGAAGTCTACTTTGAACGGTACCTTTGTAAGTCTCAGGGTTGGTAGAGGCACCTCTGCGCTGAGATATTATGGAACCAGAAAAACGTTCCGATGCGTAGAGAAAATCGGGAGCAGCAGCGCCACTCCGGGCACACAGGTCACTGCGGGAAGTTGCTTAATTTTTCCTCCCCGTCCGCACTTGAGGGGGAAGGCAATTTTATAGACATTTCGAAAGAATTTATATGGATCTAATCAGTGTCGACGTGGGAGCGGTCAATGTTTGTATGGAGGAACGACTGTGGCAGTCCGTGGTGAGCACCATTATGGTGACTACTCAGAATACAGTAGACATACGGAAGACTAAACGTACCGCAGCACATTAGCTAACCTTGGACAATCGATCGATCGTAAAGCCAATTTTTAGATCGATTCCCGGGTGCTCAAGATGCTTCGATACCGGGAACATTGAAAAATATTTACGATCTCAGTCGAAACAAGTTCAGATGCAGCTGGAGCAGTCAGTCAGGGATTGGAGCTTAGCTTGTGATATTGAAGATTGGAAACAGCGACAACGACGAATGATCGTCGGTCTATCCAGATTTCTAAGGAGTTTCAATGTTCAAAGATTATTTCTGAAACGGCGCGGCGAGACGGTCACAGCATCGGCAAATCAACTCCATAAATCAGAGGTTCCGATTCCGATGATCCCGAAGCCAAGATGATATGTAGATATTCAAGGATATATTCAACATTCCAGATGTATGCTAAGTGACTGCGATCTAAGAACGACACAAGACGTAGCTTGAGACTATGTGAAGGTCAGAAGCAATAAATAAGAAGAAGAATGCCAAATAAATAATAAAAATGCGCGCGTCTATGAAATAATATGCGAATAAGTAATGCAATGAAGCAATCGTCCCATGGTCGAGGATGTTATGATAAATATGACACATGCGTATTATGATTGAGCGTTTTAGCAACGCTTGGGTTTGGGCTTTGTGGGAGGGTTTTTGGGTCCTGTGGTGCGAGGATCGGTGGGCCCATATTCGATCACTTCTCCTGGGAAGCAACAAAGATGATCTTTGGCCCAGAGAAGACCAGCGTTGCGCTTGGGTTTAGGTTTAGGTTTAGGCTTTCCCGTGGACGTGTTTGGGTCGTTGGGACCGAAAACTACTGAAGGTACTCGGGGACTACGCGAGCTGATAAAGTGCTTAAGTTGATGTGCGCGTGAAGTCCGGGAGATGAAAACATACCGTTGATCGGCTTCGATCTCCATATTAGAGGTGGGGATGTAAGAAAGTGCTGAAGTACTGCGTAGGAAATGAGTCAGTCTTGGCAGTCGATGGCACAAAGCTGACTCTGCTTACCCGGCCATTGAGTTTTAAACTGAGAACTGCTGTTTACTGAGAGGAGAGATGTTGTTGGTGTAGCAGCTCACCGAAGTCGCCCATCTCTTATACGACTGGCGTATACCGACGATCGACCAGTGTCGGACGCTTACTCTTTGCAATCTGGCCAGTGCTCACACTAATTCAAATTTGACGGACGTAGCGTTCCGACAAGTCACAGGAGTCACGAGCTGGGAGTTGCGGCTACGATATGTCCCTGGACATCGTGGCGCGCGTCCTGACGCGTTCGACGCGCGAGCCTGAGTCGTTGGAAAAAAGAAAGAATTTTCATGATCGAGAAGCACCGGAGAAGGCAATGTTTCCGTGGAGTCTTTTGATCGGCATACCCGTTAAAGCCCAGAACAGAAGATGTACCCGAAGTTTGACATTGTATGATCCTCTTGACTATCTCGGTATCTCGGAAGAGAACGTGGTGCTACTGAGCATGATCAGTTTTCCACGCGTAGCCGCTGGTCCAGCAGAGCTTGGGGTCCACCGCCAGTCCCTTTCGCTTAGTAAGATCTAGCAGTGAAGACACATATACAGTTCGTCAAACAAGCTCAGATAATTCGAGTACGGCGTCAGAAAGCCAGCTGCGCATACGCACATCGTTCCGATGTCGCACGCAGTGGGCCGCCGAACGGTGAGGTTCAGCTCGAGTTTCGTGCCACCCGGTGACAGCTGAGTAGCCCCTTCAGATAATCTGTACAGATCAGACACACTCCGGCAGGGTCAAGATACAAGTCAGTCCTGCGGATATCAAGGAACAGCATTGAAGAGCCCGAGTCATCAGCATCAGGACGAGGCAGGTGAAATGCTTTTTTCAAAGGTAGGTCTGATAATGATGTTGGCCAAACAGGAGCAAACAAACGACGTGCTATCCTGACCCGACATCACTTGAGACAGCCGGCTCACAGACACTGATAATCATCATTGTCTGAAACATATGGGCGTCAAGGGATTCCCGTCCCTTCTCCAGAAAATCTGGTAATATTCTACCCCGTAATAGTACTTTATTTTTGCTGAAGCTAGCGCTGCTTCGCGTTTCTTACAGCCCGGAGCTTCTTCGTACACTTCCCAATGGACTTGCCGACCTGACAGGCAAAACCGTAGCAATGTGAATTTTATTGCTCGCCTCGGTTCGTTGTCCGTTGATCAGTTGAACGCAAGTGATGGCACGCTGGTCACGCAGCGGATGTACTTTGCCCCCATCCCGCATATCAATCGCCACGTCCTTGGATGGTACAGGCTCCTCTTGGATTTGAAAATTGCGGATGTTTATGCAGTCTGTGTTTTCGACGGTGGCGAGAGATCAGTGGCAAAACAGCGAGAGGTGATCTCGTCATTTGATCTTTGGTTTTCTGGTCCGGGTCTGATGCCACGCCAAGGTAGAGCGAAGGCGTCAAGGAAGACGAATGAATGAAGCTAGGAGAGCTGTGGAGGCGCAGCGCAATAAGCGTCTTGATCAGCTGATCGCTCTGTCGAGCAAATGCCAATCTCTGTCCCAACCTGAGAGGCGCGTTACGCAGGCTTTGCTCAATGCACATCTGGAGGAGCACGCCAGGCTTCGAAAAATTGTACAGCTAAGCGATTCTTCCGATGCGTCGAATTTGAACAACCTACGTCACTCACCCGGCGCCGCATCTCCATTACCGTCCCCGGAATCAATCAAGGAGGACAGCAAACCAATCAGCGGGAACTCTAGTGCTCGGCCCACGCACACTGGCCACGAAAGAAATGAAGAGTCAATTCTCGATGCCACAACTGCTACGAGACACGGGCTGTCAGACGAGGTCCGAGTCTCAGAGTGACAGCTATTCTGATTCTCATAATGCTATAGGCGTTAGTCCGCCCTGAAAGTCCAGAATTCGCGGATCATCCTCAGAGTAGTACGTGTATTTCTTGTCTATCATTTTATGACTCGGATCGAGCTTCCAATCAGACACTACGTCATCTTCGTATGGATCAAACATGTCGAACGTCCTGGAATCTCGAAACTCTTCCGCGGAAACTTCTGATGCAAGGAATGACGCTAGTGCTAACTTGCATGCCTACAACGAAAGCTACGCTGAGGTGCCGCAGCTCAGAGAAGCTGAAACTACGCTTGCACACGACCACCTTTCCATGCATGCCACAATGACGAGGGCCGACGTCAATCAGGCACTTGATCCGCGATACCCGGTCAATCAGGAGCCGCCTGGATACGGTTTTGGCTCGAACGAGAACCCACATGGGGCATGTTTCACAGCAGACCGACATGTTCCCACGCCTCCGGTCTCCAATGCTTCACTTCCAACAAGCTCTCCATTAGCATTATCAGACCGCCTCATGCCTTCATTATCTGATCATTCTGTATCAGAAGATGGCGCTTCGCGAAATTTGGTCAATATTGCGCGTTCTCTCGCTGTGCTATTCCAAACATACGAGTCATGCCGCTCCACGTTAGAAAAACTATCAAACCCTCCGTCCCTGGAAGCAGACCAGGTAGATACCGGGAACTTGGCAGACGAAGACGCCCTACCGGTTGACCAATCCTTCCTGATGTCCCGATCTCAGCACGAGCTTGTTGAAGAAGAAGGCAGGATCTGGCAAGATCTTCTCGACCCCTCGGACGAGCCATCGGATGCCTTATCTAAGATATTGGCGCTCGAACATCGGAGTTCTGTCATTTTACGCTCGTATGAGCGGCGCCGTGCTCCCTCTCGAACAACGTACGAGGATGCGAAGACTATGCTTCGTGCTATGGGCGTGCCATATATCGACTGTCCTCCGCAGGTCGAAGGAGAGGCTTTGGCTGCGAGTCTCGTAAAGCAAGGATTGGCTGACTACGTCGCTAGCGAAGACATGGATGTGGTAGTTTATGAAGCCCCAATGCTGCGTAACTTTGGTTCGCGCAGTATGCCTCTGGTCGAGGTAGACGGCTCTGAGGTTCGACGCGCTTTGCAGCTCCCCCGGTCATCGTTCGTAGACTTCGCGCTGCTCCTGGGTACGGACTTCTCTCGTCGGTTGAAGAGAATTGGACCGGTCAATGCCCTGAAGTTGATCAAGGAATTTGAGTCTATCGAAAAGTTGATAGACGATCCCAAGTACACGGACAGACTTCCTTCAGAAGGCCGGACTGAATACATGGGCGAAGTCCAAGCAGGGCGCGAGATCTTTCAATCTTTGCCAGCCGTATCTGACGAGATGAGGGACATCATCAAAAGCATCGGATGGGACGATTGGGACGAAGAGAGGATCCGGGATACGCTTGCATCATTCGGCTTACTGCGAGCCGCAAAAATAGAATGGGACTATGCCAACGCTCTTACAGGCAACTTCGACGATATTGCCCCCGCCGCTTTTCAAGACTCCTCATTCGACCATCCACTAGAAGACCACTTTCCAGGCACGGTGCTGGGTCATTGGTCCTGGGAAGACCAAATCAGACACCAAGAGTCTTGAAAATCATTGACATGAATTCGTAGTCAACATCCATCAGCACGCATCACTCAATCTCGCTCTGAACTTCATCTGCATTTCTTACAAGTATTTTTATTGTATCATCAGAACAGCATTGCAAAGCAACATTAAATAACATTTCGCAGTTTCTTACTGCTTTTCTCCCAGTCTCCATTTGCTCAAAGAAGACAAGGCTCTTTTCCCGGTAGCAGCTGTCAAAAACCCAAGGATGGCTCCGTATGACAAGACTTGGGGCAGCTTGAGAGAAACCCAATATTGGACGAGCAAGTATTCGAAAGCTCCCAGGAGCACGACAAATGGAAGTACTTCGGAGCTGAAAAGATGTGGGACGGACAGCGGTAGCTGGGTCCACTGCAAAAAGTGAATTAGCGTTCGAGTTTGGGACAGACATCAAGCGGAGACGCACCAAAACGAGCAGCACAAACCAAGGAGAGAGAACCAATAGAGTAAAAACGGCTGAAATGACCTGAGGTGGCTGCTTTTCTTCGGCTCTGAAAGTGTGGAAGATGGATGGAAGCGGGTGGTACGAGGCTTCGTCGGGGTGAACCGGCGGTGGTTGCGATACAGGAAGTGTTAAGGAGAATAGAGGGAAGGAAGCAGGCTCGTAGTTATACGATCCAAGGAGAAGTGTGACTTCGAGGGGTGACTCAGTAGTTGGAGGGAGAGTCAGCGGTGGCTTGGCCATATTCTATGAGTCAAGACGTTAAGTAGTGGCGACATAGACTGGTATGCATACACTCACAAGTTCAAGTTTAGCTTTTCCGGCACTCGTGACACGGATAGGGTGGATGCCTTCTTCGTCAGTCTTAGGGTCGTAGAACCGGAGGAACACCTGGTGAGGTTGTACGGGCGTCTTCGAGTCAGAGGTGACGACAGTGAATGCCAACTTGAAGACATCTGTCGGTCCAAGAGTCACGGGTGATGCAGTCTCTGGAGGTGATAGTCTGGAAGCGAAATGATCAGATAGACTAGAAAGTTAAAGCAGAATGCCAGCCTACGTCTGCGAATTCAAGAGCGAGCCATCAGCAGATGATACGCTCAGTTTTGCGCCCTGGATTGTGAGCGAGGCTTTGTCTGCCGCTCCGACTGATGAAGCCAACAGAACGAAAAGAAACGAAGGAATGAGTCCGAATAAATTCATGGCTTTCCTGGCCATGAAAGTGTGCCTGGGGTGGAGACGTGTCTGCTGCTTCCGATTCCCGAAGCCGACCTCGGTCAAAACCTCCAGTAACTCCGACTGCCCCTCCGGCACGGTCCGGATGCCCTTGCGTTTGTTGTTGTTGTCAGACCATTCAAGGTCTTGTACTGGAATTATTCTCCTTTCGAGAGAAGCATCAAATCCTTGGCTTTCGGAGCCGGCAGCTCTACGGTCTCTGGTCCCCACCAATCACTGCGATCCTCTATCCGATTCAATTGGGTCCACAGGGTTCTGGCTTTTTGTATGAACACCGGCGACTTGAAGAAAGCGTACCTTTTCAAGATTACTGAACCCAGCGCAACAATTTTTTCAGCCATAAATAGTGATGAAGTCTTAATGGCAAGTCATCAAGAGGCGAACCTATCTGATTTTCTTATCTGCATGTGCACATGTGCACGAGGACGCTTTTATCTGCCATACAGCGCTGCGGCCTTCCATTTTTTCCAGGCCGGAATCGGAGTGAGGTCGTCAAGGGACCATTACTTTGGATCAAGCTTATGTTATGCACCGTGAGAGGCGGGCATAAATTACCAGTTCGACTGAAAGCCAAACAAAGTTGTACCCGCTCTAAACTTGTCCCCCCACCTGACCATAACTAAAAATAAAAATGCGCACCACATCCAACTCGAACGCTCTTTGTGTTTATCTCATTTCCACCTTCGTTTGTGTCTATGCACAGTCTCCACAAGCAATTGCTTCAGCCTACTCACTTTCCATATCGACGTCTTTGCCATTCCCAACTTCTACCCTTTCCAGTTCGGACACTAACGCATTCCTGGTACCGAACTGGGAACTAGGAAAAGGCAGGGTAGAAGACGATCCTAACGATCTCTCTTTCGTATCAGACCCATTTGCCAACAGCCATCCGCCCGACTCTGACGCCACTGGCCCAGTCCTTCAAGTAGATTATCCGGCAAACAGTTTTTCGCATGCCACGGGGGGTGCACAGTTCACTTCTCTTTTCAACGGCACCCAGCCGTTCCACTCAATGCTCCTCTCCTACGAGATAGCATTTGATCAAAACTTCGATTTCGTCAAGGGGGGGAAGCTACCCGGCCTCAGAGGAGGGCCCCAGCCAGATGGGTGCTCCGGAGGAACTCAGCCCACTGGCGCTGACTGCTTCAGTACTAGGCTGATGTGGAGGACTAATGGCGCCGCCGAAGGTAAGGCCAAAGGGCCTCAATCCGGTCTCGTTTTGAGTTTATGTCTCATACGATCATTTTTTGCAGTGTACGCGTATATTCCTCCGACGGGCATCACATGTTCCAAGAGTCAAGGGCCCTTCATCTGCAACTCAGACTTCGGCATCAGTATCGACAGAGGAGCCTTCTCCTTTCCTACAGGCGGGTCAGTACACTCGGCATGTTAAGTGACCACCAAACACTCACGCTGCCTGCTTAGATGGAGTCGAGTGTCTCTTGTTGTCCTTCTCAACGACCCCCCAAGCGCCGCCAATGGGTACCTGGAAGTATAGTGAGTTGACACACTGAAGGGTCAGGGCTTCAGCTAAATGAATCGATGTACAGCTTCAATGACCAAAGGGTCATCTCACAAGGCAACCTGCAAATGCGTACATCCGACGTGATCGACGTCAAAGGACTCTACTTCTCGTAAGTCAACTTTCCCGATCATCAGAGTCGCGTGAGATGCTGAACTGCCCTTCAGTACCTTCTTCGGAGGCAGCGACTCGTCCTGGGCTACGCCTACCGATCAACATACTTATTTCCGCAACATTCAGCTGTGGGGAAGTACCGCGGCCAGCAATGGAAGTTATGCCGCTATGTCTACAACTGTGACCGGGCAAGGCACGACTGGTTCTCCTACCAAAGCTATGGTGACTTCTAGCCACGCTCCCACCTCCTCTGCTGGTAGCACCAAATCCGGCCAAGCCTCCAGTTTGCCAACGACCACTGACAGTGAGAATAGCGGCGCGGTGACTATTAGTCTTTATGACAGCTATATTTTTGCGTTTATTATACCTATTTCTTTAGTGTCATTCCCTGCTATTTTGTAAGCTGACTCGCTGTCATTCTATCCCTATAAATCGTATCACTCATCGATTTTCATTGATCGGATGATTTCTTGAATTTCATGGGGACTGTAAAGAATGATGCTTCATCAAGGCCGGAGTAATGAGGTCGGATATCCAATAAAGATCACTGTACCAGATCGATGACGGAATACAATATCTCTGCCGGGAAAGGCCAGGATTCATCTTAGATCAAATTTCGATCAAACATCAGAAGACCGTGAAGAAAAGTTGCGCACGAAGACCTTCAGTCTGCGAGGCCACCACGCTTTCAAGCAATAGCTATGATCCGTTTGATCATAATAAGAGGGACCATGTGCTTTCATTGTCATTATCTCGTCAATTAACAGGTCTGCCATTCCACTGAATAGAAAATCTCGCCACTGAACAACGCAGTATACGTAAACGTTCGATTGATGGAGAACTTCGGGAAAAAAGAACTGCATGAATCCAGGGTTACTCAGTGACTGAGTGCATTCCACTACAAGCTCTTCCATTGTAACCATATCGTTCCCTCAGTTTCTTTCCGCCGGGACATAAATGCCGTGAGCGCTCATGCTGCTACAGGACTAGTTCTTGCAGGCCCATCAGGGTCTGCAACATCACCAGGCCTCATGTTAATTATCTTGGGTTGATCTCCGGGGTTTTTGCATGCCATTCGGTTTTTGTGAGTTAGATGGGTACGATAAGCCTTTTCTGAGTTGGAACCTCGAAAAGAGGGCTGAGAAATCACGTGGCGAGATAGAACCGGCGCGTATGTCACAGCGTGGTCACGGCCATGAGTCGCTCTCAGCCACAGCACATAAACCGACCGCCTGTAGTACAGCATGATCGCCCGCCGAGTAGTCGACCCTCTTCTGATTGTGAGTGTGCTTGCGATACGATTCGTTATTTCTGAAGTCTTACGCTCGCAGCGTCATTTCCTAGCTTACTCTTCATGGATACACACACGGACGAGATCCCTGCACGATCTACCACTCCCGTCACTTCCTTAAGCATCGAACATACGCGTTCTCTCCAGGAAACCCCACGCTCTGGGATGGGATCCGGAAGCGTCATGTCCACAACAGAAAAGAACAGCACAGTCGAAACACTACTCGAGGCTGAGATGAAGGGAAACTTATCCATGGACGCGCCGCAGTTCTTTGAAGAGATTTTCCTCACGAAAGAAATATCAGACGAAATGGTCCAAGAATGCTTCAACTGCATCATTGCCGAGGGTCTCTACAGCGAGGCTAAGCAGTGTTTTCCGAACATTCCTCAACAGGGTTTAGAGAAGCCCATGTACGCTCCTACCAGGGACGTCATGAACGCCATTATCAAATGGAGACACTCGAAAACAGAGCTACCTCCTATCAGCACGACTGCTTGGTACGTCGCCACGAAAGGACTCGTCGGTGCCACTCTGGGACACCAAGCCGTTTATCCAGACCTGATAGACCGCGCCACGGGAGAAACTGACATCGAGGGGGCTGAAGATGGGAGACTCTCGTGGCTTGACGTGAGGCTCATCTGCGAGGTCAAGCCCAAAGACGACAAAGATACAGACATTTCTCTGCACCTGCAGCTGGCCAAATATGCCCGGAAAGTCTTCTTATATCAGGGAGGTCGGCGACGTTTTGTGCTCGGATGGACTCTGTGCGGCAGCACAGTCCGTGGATGGCTCTTCGATCGCTCCGGAGGTCTATCCTCTGAGCCCTATGACTTTCACAGAGAGCCTCACAAGTTCATCCGAATGATCCTAGCCATCGCAACACTGAGTCCCGAAGACCTCGGTTTCGACCCGACTATCTCTGTGGAGATTATCGATGGCCAGAGATTTAATGTCGTCGAATTTGACGATGGGGATCCTACATCGAAACACAATGGCAAATACGTCATAGTGAAGACTTTGATGCCCCGACCTTCTTTGTGTGGAAGAGGGACTTTTGTCTGGGAGGTCTATAAGATGGGCGACCCTTCTAACCGTCGCGCCATCAAGGATGCATGGAGAGATTCCAAAAGAAAACTCAGCGAAGGCGAAATCTTCCAGAGAATAAAGAAACTCCTCAATGGGGCCAAGTTGGAGGGTGTTGTTGACTGTCTAAGCTTCTACGACCTGCAATCGCCGCGCCGACAATCTCAATCGTCTTTTGACGACATCCAAGTATCTGTGCGGAGAGGCGTACAAGGCAATCTTGGAGATCGATTTGCCAAGAGACGGCACTGTCGCTTGCTTATGGCAGAAGCTGGGACTCCCTTAGGAGAATTCAAATCTTTGAAGGAATTGTTTGGCGTTCTTATTGATGGTGTCAAAGGTCTGGCTTGGATTACTTTGAGGTTTCTCTTGACTGACTTTATTGTCAAGGTCATCAACGTCTCCATGACAACATGCGAATCCTTCACAGAGACATTAGTTTCGGCAATATTTTGATGTCGCGAAAAGCCGATCCCCATACTGGACATAGACGCGGATTCTTGATCGATCTTGACTTCGCCAAGTTTTTAGACGACAACGACGACGAGAATACTGTTACTCATCACAAATCCCGTAATTGTCATTCCTTGCCAAAGCGAGCGTCAGCTGATCCTTGCATCAAATATAGCAGTTGAGCAACATATTTCTCCGGCCATGCAGCGGTTGTCGCTGAATCGACAAATAAACACAAATACCAATACGATAGATGAAGTTACGCAGGTCGCTCCTATCACTGTACGTCCTGCGCATCATCGGTCATCATCGGTCAGTGGAATTGACTTTAACGCTCGATTAGGGAACTCTCCCCTTCATTGCGATTGATGTCTTAAGGCGCGGGGCTCGACATTCTCATGTCCATGACCTCGAATCCTTCTTTTGGCTTCTCGTTTGGACGTGTACGGTTTATGATGGCGCTGGAAATCGTGTAGATCTCAAGCGCCTCCACAAAAAGGACGACCGCCGACTGATGCTCAAAAAATTGGTGAAACAGGATACCTACTCTGAGGCAGCGGATAGCAAGACGGGATGGTTACAGAATTATCTTGGCGATATCAGGAGATACAAAGATCCTGCATATGGATGCCATTTCTTTGCCATTTATTTCATTCCAGTGCTTGATTGCCTCTCCAAACTAGGAGCCCTCATGCAGGATGGGAGAGACCCAGTGCAAGAAGGACCCGACGTGCGCACTTATTCTAGAGTCTTGTGGGTGCTTGAGCAAACCTACGCTCGATTACCCTCCGAGGACCCAGCCCCTGATCCCCTATCCTTGCCGAAAGTCATCATCCTCAAGCCATATGTCCAGGATTCTCTGTGAGTATCCATCGAGCCACTCACGATGTCTTGTATCCTGAATTGTCACATCAGCGACCCACGACCTACCAATCAAAGCGAGAAAGGGGAACCTGATGCACCAATCACGACACATAGAGAGCGTAGGTCTGCGACACGACCTTCTCGCTCTGATAGATGAGTGCCTCATTTTATCGGTGTACACGGAGCATTCCCGCTTGATTCCGTCCCCTATCGTTTTCCCTTTACTGAGGGCTCACTGCTAATCCTCCATGCTTTTTGTTGTGGGATCTTCTGGCCGTGCTTCTCGCCTTAAACTCGCTATGAGGGTGGCTCATGATCGTTCATTCTACGTGTAATTGATCCATCCGCAGTATAGTCTTGTCTCCCTACTTTCGCTGTTTCGTCATCTACGACGCCGCGTCTTGTTTTGTTTCTAGCCGTTGCAATCTGTACTTCTACCCTCCTTGAAATGCCTACAAATGCTTAAACGACCGTTCAGATTAGAATGTAGATTTTGTGACCTCCGTAGTATCGATGCGACATACACATGGTGATTCTACCTAGAACGCTGCATGACGTTTCAACCAGAAGATTTCGGACAAAGCCACGGGCAACAAGTGGTTTTGACAGATCTAGACAGGACGGCATGCTCGAAATTCAAACATTGGATTCAGTAGTAAAGCCGTATGCCGGGCCTGGGGCATACAAATTTTTACATTCAACCATGAGTCAAGGATAAAAGTTAATGATGAATAATCCTTCCCTGGATATCTGCTGCACAGGGGACGCCCGTCTTCGTTTCATCTCGAAGCCAGCCTGATCAGTGTCAGCGCGATTGATATCTATGATTCTATTGGCCGTACTCAGTGTGTCATGAACACGTGACAATTGCCAAGCTTGAAATATGCGTCCGAGCATAGGCATCAACCAAAGCTCTGACTTGGGATTGTGAGCTCAATTATCACCTGACCGGTCTCGAGTCCATTCGAGAGACGGTGTATATTGCCATACTCTGACACCTTTCCTCCTACGAAGATCCTCCTCCCACCAAGCAGTACTGCTCCAGACCCCTCGGTATCCTAAACGAATAAAAAGATCTCTTACGCCCGGGTTATCTAGCAAAGCCCCGAAGAAGACCAGATGAGAAGGCCACTCATGGGACCAATCTGCATTCCGTAATGGCTTTCCCGGGAGACTCGATGGGCGAAGAGATGGAGGAAAGCTCGCGTTGACGTTCCGCGGGAAGCGAGTTATTAAATAGTCGATGGGGGATTCGAAGAATACGTCCGTTTGATCCTGATACCATTTGAAATCTGAGATTGGAGGAAGAGGTGGTTCGCATCCTAAGGCCCACAAGGACCCTAGGTCAAGCTCAGGCCGATGTAAATGGGATTGCCAGGGTGTCGAATGACATGGCATCAGGAATCCGACTGAGCGTAGTTCGGATGATGGGATGCCACGAATATGTTCCATTACTTCGATTTGTGCGCGTCCGTGGAACAAGATGACATAGATGGACAAGGGAATCGTTGAGAGGAGAAAGATAGCGTGTCCTCGTCGGATGGGTAAACTGGGATGTATCCAGTTGTTCGGAAGGTTCTGAGATGCATCGACGAGTGCTTTAGCGCCGAGTATGTGGAGTAGAGGGAGGATTGGATGGAGGAATCTCCATTCTTTGTGTCCAATCAACGAATAGATGAACGTCGTCCATATGACAAGCATGGCCATCCGCTTCATAGCCATATTATTCCCTCGCAATGCGCTAATAGCTCCGTGAAGCGCGAAAGGGAGTGCGGTGTTGCAAAGAATAGGTAGAGCTTGGACTAAGTAGTAGTGCCATGGCATCCTGCCGTAGAACGACGCGACAGAAGACGAATTAATCCCTAGAAAGTTCAAAATTGATGGTGAATATTGAGATGAGAAACCAAATCTATCGAAGCCCGAGCCAATGGCCAATGCAACACATCTGCTCAGAGTTAAAAACCACATATCGAGACTAAGGACAGCGCGGAACGCACCCAATCGGTATTGCGGACGCGATCAGCCAAGACCCAGCTTTTCGAAAGATAAATAAATCGATAAATAGAAAGCTCCATATGATGGCACTTGTAGGGCGCAGGATGCAAGAGAACGCAGCGATGGAGAGGGCGATTCCGACCCTTCTCTTGACAAGGCTATATGCACCCTGTAGCCAACGTGTGACCAAGGTATAAACATGGTCTTACCTTGTGAATGGGACATCGGAAAAGGGCCAAAAGCTCAATGCCACGGTAGTCAGAATCGTCTCCATAGAAGTTGCAAGACTTCGAGTTAACGCTAGCGAGTGAAAGAAGGACGACAAGGAGAGGAAGAGCTGATCATCTCAGGACACGTAGCAAGGTTATGGAGATTGACTCACCGCTACGTTTCCATACTTCTTTCCTAGTTGTCGACAAGCAATCTCATATATGGCTATGTCGGTGAACGCAGCCAGAAAGCCCGCGAATATTTTCGGGATGATGATCTGAGGAAGTATAAGCTACCAGCCCACCAGGCGTTGAATAGCTCACCAAGGCTGAGGTTTCATCGAGACGAGCCCATTGGAGGCTCTTGTAGAGCAAAGCCCATGGCGCTGGGTAGGCAATTGTCCGGATCGGCTTCGCAGACAACCATTCCCATGTCAAATGCCCATAGCCAAAGGCCAATCTGTGCGCTGGCTCTAAGCACTGGAAGAACTCGTCTGGTTGGAAGAAAGTTCGTGTAAGGACTGCTATCGATATTCGAAGAGCGAAGATGAGCACAAGCCGCATCGGATGACGACGAACCCGGCGTTCCGCTCGACGCTCTCCTTGGCCAACACTCTTGCCATGTACATATCGACAATTTTGGAACCTATTTCACGAAGATAAGATGAGCCTCAGCATCTGTATCATCGGTGGCGGCGCCGGCGGGCTTGCTGCTCTCAAAGTGCTCAAGGAGAGCGAGGAATACGAACGCGGCCTCTGGGATATCACTGTTTATGAAGCTAGAGACGACATTGGTGGCATATGGTACGTATTGTCCAGTAAGCTCGATGTGAAATACTAACATATCTTGGAAAGGCTACCAGCTGAACCGATAGACTCGACGACAACTCCCTTGACTCCTTTGTACGACTCGCTCACAACGAATCTTCCGCATCCCCTCATGGCCTTCCAGAGCCACCACTTCCCTCCGGAAACGCCACTATTCCCACGAGCTTCAGTTGTACTGGAGTACCTCAAGTCGTATGCTTCGACATTCGACTTGTATCCGCACATCCGGGTCAAGACCGCAGTTGATGATGTGCGATGGATGAAAGACACCTCAAATTTCGAGGTCAAGTTGTCGGACGGCTTAACCAAATCATTTGACAAAGTCATTGTCGCGAATGGTCATTATTCCTTGCCGTATTTTCCCCCAACCCCGGGCCTGGACAAGTGGCTTTCGGCGGGCAAAGCTATGCACTCTGCGTGGTATCGCCGAGCAAGCGATCATGGTCGTACTGTCCTTGTAGCTGGTGGCGGCCCCTCAGGTCGAGACATCACTCTAGAGATGAAGAATAGATGCACGACACTCGTACACTCGGTCCCCGGTTCGCCTTCCAAGGATCTCGATAGTGTCGTGAAGCTGCGTCCCGCGGTGACAGCATTCTCAGACGACGGAACCGTAACTTTTGAAGATGGATCAACATATCGCAATGTCGATTTCGCCATCCTGGGGACAGGATACCAATTCTCATTTCCATTTCTCTCGCCGCTCTTAGACGATTCACTTCCACCCGCACCTAGTGAGGAAAAGCGCCTTCCTGACCACCTTCATAATACACGATACAGCATCTATCCTCTCCACCATCACATATTTCCTCTTTTATCGTCTCACCTTACCGATACGCATGATGCCCCCTTTCCGTTCGGCTCTTTGGCGTTTGTTGGGCTGTCGGTTCGCGTCATAATTCTTCCTATTGAAGAGTGTCAAGCCCGTTTCATCTCTCGTGTCTTCCGTGATCCAACGTCCATCACACCGGAGGCGGCGTACCGAGATATTCAGGACCGTTATGAAGAGCTATCCAAACGTGGAATCTCGACGCATCAAGAGTACATGAAGAACTGGCATAGGAATATGTCTGGGACAGAAACCGAACAATTCGCATATCGAGATCAACTTCTTCGGTTTGCCTATCCTGATCACATCGATGATTTTCCATATAAAGTGGAACCATGGGCTCCTTGGGCCAACAACGATAAACTCAGCTTGCGTGCGAAATGGGAGCATCTGGAGAAGACGGGACAAGACAAGGAATGGCTGAAAGGAGTGGGCTACAGTGACGATCCGACTCCTGAGTGGGTCGAGCTTATGAAGAAACTCGCTAAGTCTACTATCGGTACAGCACCAGATCCGGAACCCTCGCTGTCCTCAGAGACACTTTGATGTCTCTTACTTTCCGAGACTCAAAATATAGACCAGATCTCAAATTGATCTACGTGTTCAGACTTGCTCGAAGCAATTCTCCAAGGCTTTCCGAGCGAAGAGAGATGTTACACTGAAATGGCTTATGATGTCTATTCGATCGTGTGAGGATTTCAAAGTTCAAATATCAGGGACAGCGAGAGGGAACATACATGGTTGTGGCGCCGTACTTGTGATTCAAGTCTGGCATGATCGGGCTTCCTGATTTGCCGACAGGAAGAGAGATGTCAAAGATAGCAAGGACGAGAGTGATGTTCATCCAAACGATCGCATCTGCTAGATGCTTTCCTGAGCAAGCTCTGTCGAGAGAAAGTTGAAGCTCGGGGGGCGTTCACAGACTGTCCAGCTCTGCTTACCGACGACCGTAACCAAAAACAAAGTCCTTGGCCAGGATGGATCCTTCCTTGAACTTTGCACCATCCATGTATCTCTCGGGTTTGAAAGCACCAGGGTCTGGAAAATCGGCCTCCTCATGCAAGCATGCCCTGTTTAATTTGAGAGTTGGCTCTTTTCAAGAGCTCTCCAGGGGCTTACCAAGTGTTCGGAAATATGGTCGTTCCTGCAGGTATAAACATACCATTATAAACATCATCTTCAGTTGACTGATGTGCAAGCCCTTTTTAAAGTCGATTCAGACCGGAATGCGCCGTACTTAAACCTCCACTTTATTACCTAAAGGGAGGGTTGGCTTCCACCTGAGAATACGGCTTCATACCACATTTTCTTGCAACAAGATGTTCATACCTCAACACTTCGTTCATTGTCGCTTCAACATACGGCAGCGACTTCCGATGTTCAAAGGTCGGTAATCTCTCTCCTTTGAGAAGGCCGTCGATCTCGGCTTGCGCTTTCCGTTGAGCTTCCGGGTATACCATCATAGCTAGGAAAAAGGTGCTCATGGTGACCATTGTCTTGGCGGTAACTGAATGTCAACGTTGAATGTGAATGCGTTTGTTGAACACACCGTATCGCCCGCCGCTATCAAAATTTGAGCAATCCGTTGATCATCGACATAAATTTGGCAAAAATCACGGACCTAAATACGCAATACTTAGGACAGATTGAATGGAACGCTCGTGCGCTACTGAGCCGTCGTCTTGTTTATAAGCCTCGATCAATGTGTGTAGCATAGAAGGAGTCTTCGCGGTGCCAAGATCCTGTGAACCGACATGTCAAATAATGATTTCATATATTTTCCCACTAGTGAGTTGGCTTACAATCTCGCGAAGGCCTTGAAAATAGGGAACGGTGAGTGACTTATCCATCAGACTAGCGAGGCACTCCATTGTCTTCGCAAAGTTCGATCCAAAGAACCAAGACGGCAACGCAGACACTATTGCTGATGAGCAAATGATACTACAGATAAAGTGTGGGACAAACGAGCAGGAAACATATCAACAATATGAGAGCCAGCGTTGCCAAGTTTAATTAGCTGAACAAAGACTGCGTGAATCCTCTCAACGTTCTCGTCGGTCTCTTCTCCCACTACGATATATTGACGATAAGGCCGGGTCTTATTGGAGAATCACAGAAACAGACCTTGATGTCCATACGATATTGACATAATATTTGCCCCAGACATTCTGACCACTGGTGAGTCGATGGCTCAACCGATGACATGTTTGCCTACCGATCAATCAGCTCTTCATATCGCTCCGGCGATTTCATCAAACGCGAACAGAAATCGAGGGCTTCGTTTTGGATAGTGGTATGGTAGCGAGCGATCATCCCTTTGTTGAGACACTGGTTCAGCAGGCGACGTTGACGGTGCATTTCTTCGCTTCCTTGCATGAATGCCAAGGTCCAATCCCATCCACCCCTAGGATCAAGGCAAATCAATAACACTGCTGTCATGTCAAAGAACAGCACGAAACCATTTATTGAGAACTTCCATTTGAGGCCTATTCGAATAGATCGCGCTTCTCTTGACAAGAAGGTCATGAGCTGCCTGTCGCGAGTTCAAAATGACGATAGGTTGTCCACAGACGTTCACTCCTATCACATCTCCTAGAATGACGTTTGGTGCCGTGAGCGTGGTTCCCATAGAATATTGATCGGCCTCACCGTATTTCTTGCGCCACTCCATGTAGGTAAGGTATTGATGTGACTTCGGCATATCCAGTAAATTCCCTATCAAAGGCCATCCCTTTGGACCGGGAGGTTTTCTAAGACCGTTTCTTAATCCACCCTTTGTTGAGAAATGTATCTTTGACAACAGCAAAATGCAACCAGCTGCCCCAATCAGAAAGAGGAAAGGGTCGAACTCAAAGGTTCGATACAAATCCCACAGCATTGACGTGGAATGAACAGTGCAATTCGATAGAGGCAGGCTCAGCTAGAGATGGAACACTGGCAGGACCAAAGACGACGAGTCGTGGGGCATCGAGCCCGATATATAGGTCTCCCGAATTGAGGGACATTCTCAATCCCAGAAGCAATCCTGTCACCTGTGAGTGCGCCACCATATGGAGCTCACAGAGATCCTACTAGGATCTCATCAGGCCGGCTGTATCTGGCAAGAGAGGCACATATATGAACTCACTAAAGGAAGAACGGGTAAATCGGAGCCCACACGGAAGCTGGAAACGAATTTTAGTGACCGGAATGGACGAGATGCGGCTGTTTAGTTCTCACCATGGCCATTGCATCGCGTCCGAAAATCATACGGTGCGGGCGAGCTCGGCATCGAATCAGCCTCGTGGGACTGATGAAGGGTCGACCTTTTCTCGTGAAGCTGACAGAGGTTCAACGCTGAATATTGAAAATTGGAAGTGGCCCATGATGCGGGATGCGCCTACACTTCACGGGAGCTCTAGAAGATGGGCATGAAGTAAATCGTACGGGCAAACAAGGTTTCTCAGTAGTAAACACCAGCACGAACGGTGTGGACTCGTCGGACATGTCTGGTCTCAGAGCCCTGGTTAAATTGTCAATGGCCGCAGGCGGGCCGCCGTGAGCGTTTCATCGGTACTAGAAGTTCGACTAAGTGCTGTATGATAGAAGTTGATGATAGGAATATCGAAAGCTCACTGTGGTTCGAGTTCCGGACGTCGGGTCGCATCGATGTCCGATTCGAGGTTGACCCAATAGTATCATCATCTTATGGCGTTCAGAGCCATCAGTCTTCTGCGGAAACGCTTCTATTCCCCCGAGCTTCTGTTGTACTGCAGTACTCAAATTTGATCAAAGTCGTATGCTTCGACGCTCGATTTGTATCCGGATCCCCATATTCGGCTCAAGACGAGAGTTCACGGTGTACATGTGCGGTGGCTGAAAGAGACCTCAAAATTTGTGGTCAATTTGTGGGCTGATTCGACCAGGTCATTTGACAAAATACTAGCAATGGTCGCAAATAGGCATAAATGCCAGTGCCTGCCGCGCGCTTCCAACTGCTTTCCACCGACCCGAGGTCAGGACAAGTGGCTTGCCGCGGTCAAAGCCAGCGCTCTCTGCGTGCTTGCGTGCAAGATGGGCGCACTCAGAGAGGAAGAGAGAAGCTTAGGTTTGGCTGAAAGGAGTGGGCTATATTATAGTAA
Organism: Sistotremastrum suecicum HHB10207 ss-3; assembly: GCA_001632355.1. NCBI lineage: Eukaryota > Fungi > Basidiomycota > Agaricomycetes > Sistotremastrales > Sistotremastraceae > Sistotremastrum > Sistotremastrum suecicum. Next base: position 41,803 of record KV428183.1, read on the forward strand.
CGATCCGAATTCTGTCGAGCTAGTGAAAAAATTCGCCAAGTCTAATACGGAACTAGATCTGAAGCCCTCGCTGTCCTCGGAAACATTGATACCTGCACCTCCCGGCCACTTAGAATATACCCCTCAGTTCGATCTATCCGCTCCCTCGCTTGCGTTCAAACTTCCTCGAAGCAATTCTGCATATTTCTCAGAACGAAGCGATATTTTACACTGGAATGGTTTGGGGTGTCTGATAGATCGTGTAAAACTTCAAGTCTACCAAGATACATGGAGAGAGAACGTACACAGTCGTAGCGCCGTACTCGTAATCCAAGTCTGGCATTATTGGGTTGCCCGATCTGTCGGTGGGAAGAGAGATGTCGAAGGCGGCGAGCAGAAGACTGAGATTCATCCAGACTATTGCATCTGCAAGATGTTTACCCGAACACACCCTGACGAGAGAATATGTCAGTGATATCTCAAGACTCGACAAATGGCGGCAACAATTTTTTCTAGTTCACTTACCGACGGCCATAACCAAATGCAAACTCCTTGGCCAAGACGGATCCTTCTTTGAGCTTGACGCCATCGAGGTACCTCTCTGGTTTGAAGACATCGGGCTCTGGGAAATCATCCTCGTTTTGCAGACAAGCCCTGTTCAAGTTACATTTTGCGTTCACTTCCAGCCAGCTTTCCAACGCACCAAGTGTTTGGAAATATGGTAGTTCCTGCGGGGATAAACATACCGTTGTAAACATCATCTTCGGTTGACTGGTGGGCAACGGCTAATTTGTCATGAATTAGTATGGCATGCACAGCGCTCAGACTTCATATAACTTACCCAACGGAGCAGTTGGCTTCCACCTGAGAATCCGGTTTTAAATCATGTTCTATCAATGTAAGAAACTGAGAGGCTTACCTGAACACTTCGTTCATCGTGGCTTCGACGTATGGCAGCGACTTCCGATCGTCAAACGTTGGCAACCTTTCGTTCTTCAAGAGAGCATCGATTTCGGCTTTTGCCTTCCGTTGAGCGTCCGGGTACAGCATCATAGCCAATAAAAAGGTGCATATAGTGATCATTGTCTTGAAACAAAATGAGTATCGACGCGGCGTTTCAAGGAAGAGCTCACCGTATCACCTCCGGCTATCAAGGCACTGAGCAATCCGCTGAGCCATGAGATTCCTTGAAAATAACATACCTAGATACGCAACGCCTGTCGCGGCTTGAATGGAACGCTCGTGCTCAACCGACCCATCGTCCTGTGTGTAAGCGTCAAGTAACGTGTGGAGCATGGATGGACTCTTTGCAACGCCAGTTTCCTATGAAGAGAGGGTAGGAAGTGAGTTTCGAGGTTCAGACATGAATCTACACCTACAATCTCACGAATGCCTTGAAAGTATGGGTCAATGAGGGAGGAATCCATCAAACTCGCAAGACGTTTCATGGTTTTCGCGAAATCCAATCCGAATACCCAAGATGGCAATGCAGATACTATTGTTGTTAGCAGACGAAATGTCACGTAAGATGTGGGACATACAAGCGGGGAAGAAATCAACAATATGAGACCCAGCGTTGCCAAGCTTTATGAACTCGGAAAAGACATCATGGACTCTCTCGACATTCTCGTCCGCTTCTTCTTTCACTAACGAAATGTCATCAATAAGATTGGTCTGGTCATGTATATCGGAACGCCTTAAGAAACACACCTTTATGTCCATATGTGATCATCATTATATTTGCTCCAGACATGCTAATCCGATGATGAGTAGAAATTCTTATAGACGTAGATCAAGAGATGACATGCACGTACTGATCAATCAGCTCTTTGTAATTCTCTGGAGTCTTCGCTAAACGCAAACAGAAATCCAGGGCTTCGCGCTGGATAGCAGCATGATAGCGAGGGATCATCCCTTTGTTGAGACATTGACCCAGCATACGACGCTGACGGTGCATTTCCTCAGAGCCTTGCATGAGGACTAGGGTCCAATCCCATCTGCCCCTGAGATTACAAGTCGGTGAGGTGGGTGTTTGTGCGCGTGATGTCGAATTTATCGTGACTTACCAAGTATTGAGCAGTTCCATTCGAGGCCTGTTTGAGTATATGGCACTTCTTTTGATGAGAAGATCATGAATTGCTTGTCGCGAGTTCAAGATCAGTATGGGCCGACCACAAATATCCACTCCTACTACGTCTCCTGAAAGAATGGTTATTGTTAGCGGTGATGCAAGGCAGACGAGATCCCATGATGACGCTCACCATATTTCTTACCCCAGTCCATGTACGTGAGGTACTGATTTGAGGTTGGCATATCCAATAAATTTCCAATCAACGGCCATCCTTTTGGTCCTGGAGGTTTTTTGAGACCGTTCCTCATGCCCCGCTTTCTGAGAAGATATATCTTCGACAACAAAAAAATGAAGATAGGTGCCCCGATGAGAAAGTAAAAAAGACGGGGACCGAATGCTTGATATAGATCTCCCAACATCGTGATAAGTTGAAAAGTGCGATTCGGTTGAGGAGTGACAAGTCTAAGTGAAGCTGGAGCTCTGAGAGGACAGATGTCATATTGTGAGACCTCAAACCCAGTATATATGCTTCCTGGGATCGGCTACAGTACTCAATCTGAGAAGCAATCCTGTGAGTTCACTCCAATACGCAGCTCAAGTTCATCTAGACCCTACTGGGGTCTTATCAAGACAGCTGCACTAGCAAGAGAAGCGAATGTATGAGCTCAATAGATCAAGTATGGGTATATCGTAACCTTCGTGGAATCTGAGAAGAGGCCAAGGACTGGATAAGGGATGATCAGTCACTTCAGTTCTCACCATTGCCATTCCCCATGATTCCAGTCAGGAACACCGCGTCTTAAACTCGTAGTTACTCATTCAGTGCGGGTGGGCTCGGCGTCGAAACAGCTTCGTGAAATTTAAGAAGCGTTCATTTTTGCAGAAGGCTGACCGAGATCCAGGATTGAGAATGACAGTGTGGGCGCGGTGGAACCGCCCGCCTTTCAAGAGAGCTGCGTGAGTATGGCGTCGAAGTAAGCCGGAGGTCCATACAAGCCTACAGAAAACACATGAAGAAGCAGTGACAATGGGGTGATGTTTGCTCCTTGGCCCTGTTTAGATTGGTCGGGCCATCGGCGCTAAAAATGAAGCTGGAACAATTGAACTAGAAGTTCCACGACTGTATAGCAGAAGACTTGCATAGGGTAATCGCGAGCTCACAGTATTGTAATCCGTAGTCCATGTCTCGTGTCGAATCCGATTTGAGGGTGACACAATGTGGTCAGTCAATAATATGCACCGCGATGACCTCGCAAGTTTCCGATAATACTGACAACTAAAGTTACCGTTGGTATCGGCCCAATGTACATTTAGGTTGTATATTATTTAATTGAGGTCTTCAATATCTGCCTGGTGGCGCAATTGGTTAGCGCGTTCGACTGTTAATCGAGAGGTTGTGAGTTCGAGTCTCACCCGGGCAGTTGTTTTGCAAACTTTATTCTGCACATCGAAACATACGAAGTGCAACCACTGGCATTGAGCACAGCTGTCAATTAGGAGACTGCTCATTGCATGCGGTCGTCTTCCATTTTTATGAAAAGAAAGGAGAATTGCCGTGATTCAATGTGATGGCCAAGAATCATGATCTATATAACGATTTCGTGGCCAATTCGTACAACCAAGGTTTGAATACAATAAAGTATGTATGAACAAGCTTGATCTATGTACGCAAGTAACCAAGTAACTTAACGGTCCATACATGTCGCGCCTACAATTCGCTTTTAATGATTATCCCGAAACAGGATTCGCAAAATGGTTTTTTTGCTCTTTCGAAGAAGGCGGGGTTATCAAACGGCTTGTCGCATCCCTGTTTGTGAACCCGATTAGTTTCGGTTCGCGACCATGCCCAAACGTCGAACACTTACAGCACAGACAAAGCATGCCCAACACCACTTGCCGCCCAGAGCTTCGACAGCCGGCATCCCTTCCCTGATACTCTTATTACATTTCTTACATTTCGGCATCCTCAGTCGAACATGACAGGCTTCACAGTAAGGATGTCCTTTGTATACAGTGAACCCGACGTCATCTGATTCTTCGTTGGGATCTTTCTTTGGATCGAGGAAAGGATCACCACACTCGGCGCAGAAGAAATGCTGCTCGTGGTACATTCGTTTGCCAAGTGCTGGATCGTCCAGAGTGATAAAACGCTCGTCGATGATAGAAGTTTCACAGTGAAAGCATCGTGGCGCAAATTGCTATTCCCTATCATCAGCATTTCTCAAGGAATAGTGTACTCGACACAACGGACCTCGTGATAATCGAGATGACAGAAGGGACGCCCTTCATGCTCATAAGAACTGACATGTTCTAAGGCTTCCGAACACAAAGAGCACCTGAAACGTAAAAGGTCAAGGTCGCAAAGAAGATATGTGGGACGGTCTCACTTAAAACATTCGGGATGCCATCTCACGCCGATAGCACTGACGATCCTCCCAACAATCCCCTTCCCACATCCGCCGCAAATCAAGCCTCCTTTACGGATCACAGGAGGCAACGATGATAGATCCTTCTTTTGAAACTTCTTCGGTGATCCCGAAATTGGCTGTTCTGTCGGGTTATCATCGGGTCCTGAAATATTGAAGGAAGGGGTCTGAGAGCTCGTCACGTTTATGACAGGCATTGCGGGCGTGATGCTGAAAGATGGCCCTTCATTGGGCATATCTTCCTCTTCGTCGCTGTCTTCGCTTGGGATACCATTGAATGTAAATTGAGGAATTGGGGGTGGAGGGGCTGCGTGAGCGTGAGCATGACGCTCTGGCGGAGGATTTCGACGAGCGGGAGGAGCAGGCTTAACAGGGTGTGGAAGGGGCGCAGAGGTTGGAGTAGGAGAAGGGTGACTGCGCTTGACAGGCGACACACTTCGAGAGGCAGGCGTTGCATGCCTGTCCATTTGACGCGAAGCTCGAGGAGTATCATCCACGCCATTGGCTGGTCTGCTAGACGGCGTGCTGACTGGACGCGATTGTCTTACCGGAGTCGGTACTGGCGGCGGAGCGTTCGAAGTATGCATCCGCTCCTCTTCGAAAGCCATAGCGGCCAGACGGAATGCCATAGACTGCTGAGGCTGCGTATTCGGCCGACCTCCAAACGGTCTTTGAGAATGATTTGTCGCAGCTTCGTATCTTGGAGGCGGCGAAGGTTCCTCTTCGTCTTCTTCGTCCAAATCATCCTCGGGATGAATGCCATGCGAGGGCAACGTTCTGTCGAGTTTCGCGATCAACGAAGGTGCGATGAAAGGAACTGTCACGACTTCAGCTTTGACCACCTCGGGTGCAGGGGTCGCGCTTTCTCTGGGTCCAGCGGTCGGAGTGACTTCAGCGACTTCTTTGACGCGGGCCACCCTACTAGGGGGACGTACGATCGTAGGCTCTGGATCGCCTAAGGTACTATGTTCCTCCGTGGAAGTGATGAGAGGATCAACGCTCCCGGCCACAACACTTGGCGTTGCTGGAGGCGAAGAGCTCTCGTCGGATGAGCCTGCAGAGGAAGTGGCTTCTTCGCTCTTCGCGTCTTCCTTGTCTTCGGCTTCCGACTCGCTAGCAACAGACTCTTCAGGAATGGTCTCTGGGATTTTCTCCGCTTTAGCAAGAGGCGCCTCTTTCAGAGGTTTCGGGATGTCCTTGAGCTGCACTTTGAATGGAGCCGAGACCTCTTTCGGCTTGTCCTTACTTCCCAGTATAGGTAGGGTGTTACTTCTCTGAGGAAGCTTGATACCTGAGAACTGAGAAATTGCACTCAAGTCTGGCGTCCCACTGGGCGACGTCGGCAGAGGTCGCCTTTTCGGTTTGTCCAAAATGGCTCCGCTGCTTTCTGATCGCTTCACGTCCGCTACCCTGCTTGGGAAACTCGACGTAGGGATCGTCGATGGTAGCTTGATAGAATCGGGGAGCTTGGGAGGTGGCGGGATAGTCGCCGCTGTCGAAGGACTAGCGATTGCGGGTGCTTCAGGCGGTGTTGGTCTAGGCGGAAGAGGCCTTTTACCGGCCTTCACAGGTGAGACAGGCAAGGTCACAGTGGTATGACCTGACCCATGCAGCTGCCATCCTGTTGGCGTATTTGCGGAGTTGGCCGAAGTATCAGGCTGCACTGGAGCAGCGACAGGAGCCGAGGGAGGGAAAGGACGCGGAGGAGTCGCATTGCTCGGTGATGGGGTCTGTATAGGAAGTCGAGGTGGACCGGTAGGTACCGGTAACGGCCTTCGCGTTGGTGAAGTCGACGGTGCTCGTGCAGGGACATTCGCCGGTGGCAAATTATACGCTTGAGGCGGAAGCTGTCTCCGCTGAGGCGAAGGTGGCTGTCCGTAACTTTGCATTGGAGGTGGCATTGGTTGCGGCTGAGGTTGTGGTTGTGGTTGGAGAGAAGGAAAGCGGTTCATAGGCAGTTGATGAGGCGGCATGGGCTGTTGCAGCGGTTGGGGAGGTGGCTGAACATAGTTTGAGTGGTAAGGAGCCTGCTGAGGTACCTGGGCTCGTCCCGTGTACGGCTGGCGTAACTGTACAGTTGGTACAGGTCCAGGGGCAGACTGTGGCAGCCAGCGTGGAAGGGGTGGATACGCTGTCCTGACAGGATTTTGTAACGGTACAGAAGGAGGTTGTGTGCGGTAGGCACTCGGAGAAGGATATACAGGTCTCTGGACTGCGTAACCTGCTGGAGGCTGTTGGGGATAACCGTGGTGCGGTGGTGTCCTGGGATGAACTGCGGGGTATTGAGGATATGGATTCATGTTGCAGAACACAAATCACGGGTAGATAGTCTGTCCAGCCTATTGAGGTCAAAGATAAGTGACCAAAGAGCATACGAAATGCGCGACCCACAGGTTTAGAATGAACAGGCTAGGTTGCCAATATGATCGGTAAGATACCCCAAGGGATCAAATTGAAATGCTTCCGTACTAGATAGGGGGTCGAATTTCAAGTAGATTATAGACAAGTTCGGTGAAAGATTGCAGAGCGTGTGGCTAGGATGTTCGTAAAGAGCAGTTAGAAAGCAAGTTACTGGCAAAGCACAACAAGGCAGATTAGTGTGGGGGCTGTGAGGCGGTTGACTTTGGTGCCTGTATTTGGGCTTGTTTGGCCCCAGATGGGACTCGCGTCTGTCACGTGAGCAGTCACTCCTGGACTTTCAGTGCCTTCTTCGAGTTTTCCTGCATCATTGGGGAAGGCAAAGATGGTTGGTTTTCGGACGAACAGGATCCTTGTATGTTCTCTTTCAAACACAGAATCACTCCAAATTTTTGGGTCTTGCCGAAGGCATAGTTTTGAATTATGTTACGATGCAGTCAGTACATGCCTAGAAGAAGCAAGCATGGCGTGAAAGAAACCCAGGAATGAAAGCGGACGGTAGCAATATGACGCAGGAAAGAGGGACGACATTAATGACATCGCATGCAAAGAAGCGGTAAACAGATCATCAGGTTTTCACAAGCAAAACACAAAAGCCTCATCACGAAATCGCAAAGCTACCGTTCCTCCTTCTCAGTCCTCGACGGACAAGCTCTCAGTTAAGCTCCTCGAGCTTGCCTTTTGACTCGTCAACCTCGAAGGTCTCAACGAGTTCTGGCACGTCGTCGTCGTCATCGTCGTCAGCTCCCCCGGTGATGGTGTTGCCGGCGTCTGGTCTGTTCGGCTGGATGGCCTGGTAGCTCTCAGCAAGCTTTCGGAGAGATGCCAATGAGTCGGGTCCAAGCTGGTTCAAGATACCAGGGACGAGTTCTGTGAGCTCTTTCTCGTGTCCTGCTCCGTAGACAACGAAAGTGTTGGCGCTGACGGCAGCGTGTACTATAAAATAAAATAACAAAAATCAGTATCCAGATCTCTTGACCCCCACCAAGACTCAAGACTCAACGTCATGAGAGCTAATGAAGAGGAGTGAGTCAGGGCAAAGGGCGAACCTTTTGGTGCACTGAAGTGCAAAACGTTTCCATCCTCCTTGAACATGTTCACCTCCTCAACACCAGGAATAGGTTGTACATTCAGCTTCTTCAGTGATGTTTGAAGCTTCTTGTCATCTTGTGCTGTCGATGGCTTTGCTTTCCGCACGATCTTTCGTCGCACGGTACCCTTTCCGCCTTCATTCCAAAATCGCGCAAATCAGTCAAAAATACCATCTCAATTCACAATGAAGACACACCAATTCTGTTGCTCGCAGCTTGTGCCTGCAGCTTCGCGAGCTTGGCCGGGTCCATTGTCGAAGATGGTGTCGCGGTGTTTAGATAAGGTTCAACGACTGTACAGGGAGCGGAGTTGGGAATTCGATACACCAATTTTTTCCTCCTCCGTCTTCAGGTCTTTGAATGCTACACTGCTATCTTCTAATCCTTACGAAACTCTGCTAATCGAGAAATACCATCGCCTTCGAGTCTCATCCCTAGCCAGTCAGTCATAGGCTTTGCTTGGAGTTTCTTTTCGTAAAATTCGATGGACGGAGTGTTCCACTTTGGGCCGACTTGAGACTGATTGACTGGCTAAAAGGAAATGGCTTACCGTGAGGACAGACCAGTCGACTCTAGCGCATCCTTTCTCTTCTGCGACGTGCCCCAGCTCTCCGAAAAGAGCCTTACCTACGCCCAACGAACGGTGCTCTGGCTTGACGAAAAGGTCTTCCAGCTACCCTCGATCACATCAGACAATCTTCGAAGCCGTACACCCTTGGACCTACATAGAGCCCAGGCTTCCCAGTCCATGTGGAGAAGTTGAAGAAATACAACGCGAGGCCGATGGCTTCGCCTGGTTCGCTCGCCGAGCCGCTGAACGCTAGGAGCGCATGCGCATACGGGGTTTCGAACAGATTTTTCTTGAGCTACTCGCCAGTCAGGACATACGTCCGGTTCGAGTTGGAAACTCACAAGTTCTGGGGTTGCCTTGACGGATTCCGGTTCCTTCTCATAGGTTGCCTGACAAGCTCTGGTTGGAGACTCAAATTAGGCTTTCTAGTCCGTTCACGCACAAGATCAATAATCAATCCAAGTATAGCATCCTGTATTCAATATCAATCTCATTGTACCTTGCTCTTGAACAAGTTTACGAACGACATCTGAAGGTGTTGCCTCTCGAATGAAAAAATTTGCACCAGACATGGTTGCTTTCGGGTTTCGGCCGGAGTTGGCCGACAGCACCTGCTCACTGGCAGACGAAAAATATTCATGGCCTAGGACAAAACCAAGTCGAAGGTTTCTTTCAATGTCACCTGAGTCCTGTTGGATTTGATCCCGTCGACAGCCACTGCATCAGCAAAGCCAGCTCATCATTTCGGGCATGATCTCAATAGATTTCACCATTTTCGATCCGAAGTTTCAGCAAGATCTGAGCGTCGGTCTTCTTGGATACCATCCAGCAGTGTACGTCTCCCTGCTTTCACTATGCAACATCACGAGTGGCAAGCAACCTCGCCCGAACAGCGCGCTCGTCGTTATCAGGTGTCCACTCTCTTTCCAAATGCAGAACGGACCCTTCTATCAAAAGACCCCAAAACATGGGCGAGTTGCGTCACTACGAGCACTATAAAGTCCACCGGGAACTTTTTTGATGCCTCACCCTCACCTCCTCTGCCCGCTTTCCGGAGCTGTGCTCCACGACTGTGCTAACCATAGCACCTTCCCCTCCTAGAAGGCCTCCGGTTCGCCGAAGGGACTGCTAGGTCGAGTATTTGAGCCTTCGAACCGAAGTTTCTTTCTCGCCACTTCCTGCCTGGATTCGCAGATTGAAAAGTTGGCGTTCGACCGGACGTGATCGCTGGACAGATCTATAAGATGAACCGAGCAGGTGGAAAGCACGTTCCCAATGTGAGTTTCCGCTATTTAACCTCGATCGACCATGTATTGATCATGCATGATCGACTCGCTGTCAACCCTTTCTTGGCTAAATTCTTAATTCAGGCTCCTTCATCTCCGAAACGTGCCAATGCCAGTCGTAGGAATACACTCACGAAACCTCGCCCAATTCCACCACCCTTTACGACTAGTCCAACTTCACCTCAATCAGAGGATTGGGCAATGAAGCTGAACAAATTTTACGCGAATACCGTCCCGGCGATTGCGTCACCCACGCCGGCTTATATTCCTCGACGGGCTGATGTCTGTCCGCACGTTCCATTATACTGGGATATCAACGACAAGTCATGCCTGGGTATCATCTCCCCTGCCCTGGCAAATGATTCGACGAGAGTACGATGACGAATGGTCTTTTCCCCTCTCATGCCGCTTTTATTGCTGGGTTCTGAGAGGAATGCTATATGGACTTCTCATACATCGGACTATAATTAATTTATGAAAGGTAGTACAGATTATGTCACTCTCACTCTCTTACACAGTTAATCAACCTCCCCATATTTATCATCGATCGTTTGCAGGAACCTCACCCAGCGTCCATCATTGCAATCCTTGATCCTATTCCAAATATGCTCTTCGGAGGATATTTTAAACCACATGAAGATGCCCGCCAGGACCAGATCGCCGTAAGAAAGTTGATGGCCCATGATGAACATAGGGTGTTCGTTCTCCTCGGTTGCATTCTGATCCAAGAATGCAGCAAGCTTCGTCAAGTTCTTCTTCACTTTATCCAGTGCCTCCTCCGACTTTGGCCCAATGGGCATATATTCCTCCAGCGTCTTCCCTAACCAAGCTTCTCTCGTTCTCCTATAAAATTCCGCACTGGGGGGATTAAGCCCGTACGTAGTGTTTCGTAGGAGGACAGGGAAAAGAGGATCGAATATATAGTCTTCGACCCAATCGATGTACGATTTCTGAAGACCTTTGGTACCGGGTGGGAGAAGTGTCGGTGCGTCGGGGTATGTCTTATCGAGGTAGAGGGCAATTTTCCAAGAGTCTGATACGACGGTTGGGCGGTCGCCTTCGACGTGAAAATCGGCGATGACGGGGACGGTGTACATGCTCGACCCATCCCTCTTCTTAGAGGTTGGTGAAGCTCCAATAGATTGCATCTTTGGAGAGATGTCTGGATATTCGACCCATACGGTCTTGTGCCTCAGACCTTTGAAACCGAGAGCGAACCTTTATAACAAAGCGAGTTGATTGAAGGCAAACGTTCGATTCAAAGCAGCACGTACCTCGCTCTCCAGGTATTAAGAGACCATGCTTTCCGAGGAAAGGTACTTGGGATATCGTAGAGTTGTATCAAGTGATGACCTGTCTGTGTCGACTCAGACATGCTTTGAAGCGAGCACGGGGAGGGTGGGGAAGCTTGAACGAGCGTGTGAGGCGTACGAGACGCTACCGGTGGCGAAGCTCAATCGCAGTCCTATGCGACGTATAAATAAAAATGAGGAGCGTCTAACAGAGTCCGGTCTCGATGATGCATCGAGGGCTGCGTCGAAAGAAGCCGGCGAGCGCTGCAGACGGCACTCCGATTACGGTGACATCACCTCTGCTATCCAGTACACTATAGTGGGCCGATTGAGGATTTATTCCAAAGTCGCACAATTCACCATTTTGGCAGGGAATCTGAGGTCCGAGTCGCAGGATCGCATGATCGCATGATCACATTTTTTTTCATGCGAGATTCTCGTTTTGCGAAGTTGCGTACAAGAATAATGCTAGTCTATAGAATGTTTCTACTAAATAAAATAATCGATGCGAGTCTGTCTCAATAGTTTCGGTTTTGTGATTGTGCGATCTCGCGTTCATGCGTTCATGCGTTCATGCGATCACGCGAGTCAACCATGAATGTCAATACATTGGCTATACGGTTTATACCACCCCTATCGTGCGATTAAGCGATTTAATACATTGGCTATACGGTCTATACCGCCCTGGAAGGCCCGCGGCCGACGATCCACGCTGAGTGGCCCAATTCTTGATATTTGACGGCGTACTTCAAGATAGAGACTGCTGTCAGTCGATTCAAGCTCTATAACGGCTGATTTCGTGGTTTATTAAATCATCACATGCGCGTAACCCCGACTTATGTAATCCGCATGCCGCAACTCCCAACCTCTCACTCCCGTCTCCACTGGCGATGCAAACGGTCTCGCAAGTGACCATCCGGTCAACGTCCTCACTCCCTCCCCTCCTCACTCTTCAAGTAAAATCAGTGTAATGTGATGTGATGTGATGTGACCAGAGGCTATATAGTGTACACGTAGGCTGTTTCTTCACGGTCAGTCTGTCGCTTCATCTACTCAGACTAGGGATAGCAACGAATACCGCAAAAATACAGGTACTCGTGGGTACTCAAGTACAGGTACCTGCTTACTAAGCAAACACGAGTCCAGATACGGCCCGCTCTGGGAAAAAAAATCAAAATACAGGTACCCGTAGGCAGGTACCTGTGTTTTTTGGCAGAGGGACTCGCGGGTACCTGAGTACGAGTCCACCATTTTGGCCCAAAATCAGAGGCAGATACGAGTCCACGGCCTGAAAAAAAACCGCAGGTACCTGCGCACAGGTACCTGAGTCCACGAGTATATACTCGTT
>KV428184.1:0-53583 GCA_001632355.1 Sistotremastrum suecicum HHB10207 ss-3
AGTAAGATTAGACTAGGTTACGGTATACTACGTGATATCAAGATGATCAAATAGCCTATGGCTAGGAGAGGTGCCGTGAGTACTGGTGCTCGCAACACCGAGACGGTCTGGTAAAGCTTAACCGTGCTGACTCTGTGTCGAAAAAAAAAACATCCTTATAATTTCAAAATCAAAGGAAGACTCGCGTTGACTCGCAAAGTTAATGTGCAGAAGGGAGTAGCATCTCGCACACCCTCAAACTTGTACTAATATCTGATTCCTACTTCGCAGATCTGACATGATCTGACATCCGACCACTTGGCTGAACCGAAAAAATGGCGTCGGGGAAACTCGTCGGGTAACCTATCGTGAGAAATGAAAACGAAAATTCTATTTTGAAATTTTCTACTAAGGACTCAGGGGCAACCGTATACGTGCGGCTTCTAAGCTACTTGGCGTCTATTTAGTGTCACTGGGCGCTAAGGTGACCCTACTGTATTATTACTCGCAGCTATACATGAATCTTAGGCCGACGCGGGCTTTGGGAGGGGCAAAATGAGCCGCGTCGGACTCGTCGTACAATGAAGCAGCTCCGCATCTATGGGAATGGTGGTCACTGAGTGAAGATATCTTTGGCGACTGTGGAGGATTGATCAAGTCGAGTGGCCACGAGAAGATGGAGACGGTCCCGGTAGTCTTCGATTACGCATCGCGTTATCGATTGAGAAATGAGGGAATGCATGATTCCGAGCCAAGTTCTGCCTTTCAGTTATCCAAGTCTTCGCCAGGGCATCGAAGAACGGAACAGCATCACCGTCGGGCCTGGCGTACAGGGATCTCGCCTAAGTGATAAACGACGGGGACCCAAGACTCGGCTCGGGGATACCTTGTCGACGGGCTTCAGAGTCGTCCTGGCTGGTTTGTCCAAGTTGTCACATGAAGGAACAAGGTCGACAGTCCTACTGAAGAGTTTCGTGTTCGACTGTTATACTTCCCAGAGTTCAGATACGCAATCCTGATAACCGATTTGATAGTCAAGGCATGAGATCCCGATCACAGAGATTCGGAACCGGCACAAGCTTTTCGGGCATCTCCACGAAAAGGGTCTGGAGCCGAGACGGAGCCCTTCGTATGTAGCACGCTACCACAATATAGAACGATTGACGCCATCCCCTCAGAACGTTAGGCCCCGGCTCATAGACGTACACATGGAGAACGTGGTCAACGGGCATCCGGGGCCGAAGCCCTCAACCATTCGACGTCTTCTCAGTTATCTTCGGTTAGCCTGATGAGGGGTACAGAAATAGTAAGACTGACCGGAATGCTGTGCTTTCCCGATCTTCGAGAAAGTCGGGCCGAGTGAAGTTGATATATGTCCAAGGAGCTTTGGAACCTATAGGAGCTTTGACGCCGGACTTGGATTGTAGTCCTGATAGTAGAGCTACACCATAGTGTCATCAGGTGGTCATTTGTCGAGAACCAACCACGCCTCAAAAGACCATATCGCAGGTCCATATGTCACTTTCGAGATAGGATGCGCCTAACGTGTCCTTGCAGGACATTCATAACCGCGAGATAGGGAACGGGAGCAGAAGAGACACTGGTAGAACGACTGGTCTCAGGTGAAATTCTAATGGGAAGTGCAGTTCGAACGCACGTTATTGTATATCATGAGGGACGATTGCCAGATTGATTTGACTGCCTTGCAGTGATCTCACATTCGGTCACCGTGGCCTATCTCTCATCCGGCTGGAGTTGTTCCGCATCCTCTTTGTTGACTTAGGAAACGCCATTGCGTCGGAGAATTCATGTTTGTATACATGATTACGACCAGGATACAGCTTAGAAAAAGGCTGATTGTTCGAGTTGCCAATTGAAGTAGTTGAGTTCACAGAGAGTCGCCGAGGGTCAAGCATGTTTGGGGCCTGGGCTGCCATGACATACAAGAGGTCGAGCGTTGAGTCATAAGAAGCATGGAAATTCCTCAAGTCCGAGGCGATCTTGGAGATTTTCGGGAAGATGACGCGGAGACAAACACGAGCAAACATCGATGATTTTCTCGGCATTTTGCGGTTTCCCTTTTCTGGTGTGGGAATTCCCCCGAACGAGGACGGCTGCTCCAAGACGAGCCTTCCGGGTTGAAACGCATAATCAGCTCTTCCAAAGGCCATTTTCAACTGATAATATGCTGAGTCATTCTCAACGACAAGCCATTGTTGCCCGAGAAATAAGCTCGCAGGGTCCGTGTCACTGTGACGTCGTGCGAAATGTGAAACATTTGCTAGGATTAGAGGTGAATGCAGATCCGGGAATTCAGATGAGCAAATTTAGGCAATGTCTTCCAAGAGTTCGCTGACTAACCTATTTCAATCACAGGTAAACCCTTGGTATGGAGTCATAAGCGATATCCTGTTTAGTGCTTTCGTCCACCATCACGTAGCCGCATCCGGCGCTTGCTAGTACTTGCCGTGCTCTTCCGTGCCAAATCCCATTTAGACGCTGACGAATTTCTGTTCCATTTGTTGCCTATATAAACAATGAGAATGGCCGAGCCCTCATACCTCTCATCCTCTTACAATGCAAGCTCCTGAGCATCAAGACGAAAACATTGTACTTGAACCACCTATTATCTCGCGAGGGACAGCATGTCGCTCTTGCCGGTATCTTTCATTCTCTTAGTTTACTATATCACTTCGTTCACTGACGCGAATATCTTCCTTCCATGTCTGAATCAGGGAAATGAAAATTGTGCGTCATAGTCCTTTGTTTTATGTTATTGACGTCTTATCGCTTGAGACATCAGAGATGCGACCGTCGCCGACCCTTCTGTACACCTTGCGAAAGGGCTCGCCGTGAAGATAGTTGTCAATATGACGATGGAACGCATAAGAGCAAGCATCGAATGCTCACGGAACAGGTTGCTGCCCTGGAGAACCGTGTTCGGGAGCTCGAAATTGAAGCGACAACCGGCCCTGGAAGTACTCCTGGTGAAATCGCTCTCTTTCATTATTATGAATCACTCACTAACTTCTCTCATCTTAGCTGGCTCCGGCAGTAGAATTCCCGGACGCCCTTCATCCCCTCGAAGGCAACCCTCTAACCCTCATCCTTTGCCCGTCGCAGGCCCTTCGACCCGTCCCACCAGGTCGTCATCGCAATTGTCACCTGCAGATTTAGAGCCATCTGCATTCTTCTTGCCTCATGGAACCGCTCCTCCCAGGCCTCCAGCACCGCCTGGGTCGTTATCGTCTACGCGGAATCTGTCTCTCAACCTGAATATCCGAAGCCCCGTCGACACACCTGACGATAATCCGGCGATATATTCTCCCTCGCCGCAACTGAGTCCCCAGGGACAATTTGGTGCTGCTTTTCTTGATCAACTGTGAGTGTCTCAGTCACTGATGTTTTATTGGAAGCGATGTCGACGACGTACGAATTGCAGGAAAAGCCTATTCATACAACACGGTTATCAGCTCGGTCCTATTTCAGGCCCATCTGCCAACCCATTCAGATCCAATGATCCTGCGTTACGGAATGCTGCGTTCTTAATCGCTTCGTTCCTCCAAGGAAGCCCGAACACACCTCGATTCCTCTCAGCGACTCTCCGCTCCTTGTCTGACTCGCTCTCACGAGCCGATGACCTGATCGATACCATCAGTGCATCCGGTTTACTTGCGCTATATTTCTACGTGAACGGACGGCTCACTGAAGGACGATATCATTCAAGTGCTGCTGTTGCGATGGCTCTTCAGTGCCGGCTGCATCAGATTGAGGAAATTGACGCACCTTCGGTCCCTTCTCAGGGATCTGCGAGACCAAGCTCCAGTCCATGGGCTACATGGGCCGAAGGCGCTCTTCGACTCCCTCCTCCGAGAGATGCAGAGGAAAGAGAACGTAGAATTCGTGTATTCTGGCAAGTTTTCTATCTGGATAGGTGTTGGAGTGTCGCGGTTGGGAGTTTGCCGGCCTTGAATGATGGTACTACTCCTGACACGGAGATCCTAACATCGTGGCCAGGCCAGCAGAATATTCTGCAGACCGTCGTGAGTCTTTGGCTTTGTTTGTTGTGTGACGTCACATACTTATCCCCTTCATTTTATTTAATCTTTCTAGAGAAACAATTCCCTCCGGAGGCTATATGACGCCAACGCTTCCGCAGATCTGCCTACCAACATCGAGGCACTTCAGGCCCAAGCTGCGGCTGTTTTCGAGCGGGCCTCTCGTCTTGCCGTCCAGGTAAATGAGGAGGGCCTCAACTTTACCTCCTCTGACTCCTTCTGGACGGAATTCGAAGAGGTGGAGTTAACCATAACCAGACTTTCGGCTGTGGTACCTCCCATCAATATACCACTTCCACCGTCCGTCGCCGGCCCTAGGTTCTTCACAATCTCAGGTTCTGGCACCTCATCAAGTTCCGCCCCGTTGCCGCGAGATACACCACCTCGTAGTCAGAACGATTGGCGATTGATCCTCATTCACACTCTTCTACACGTTTCTACAATTCATCTCCATCATCCGTTCGTGAACAACGACCCAAGTGTTCACACAAAGAGCTTGGCTGCCGCGCGTCGAGTTTTGGGGATCATCACGGGTATTGAAACAGGCGGAATAAGTTTCGATATGCTCGACCCTATTTTAGGGGTAAGTTCCCATGTCACTTTACGGCACTTTCGAACCACTCATCACCCCACTTTTCTTCTCGGTATATTCCGGAAAAAACTGACAACGTTTCCCCCATCAGACTTGCTGGATGTCCAGTGCCGCTGTTTTCATTCGTGAGATGTCTGCCATCCGTGTCACCTCATCCTTCGTAGCGTCCGACAACAGCGTGCTTGAGGAGGTTGAGAGAGAGTTTCAGACCATACTCCGCGCGATGAGGAACCTTGCAGCGGTGTTTCCGATCGTTGGTAAGTTGCTAGTGTGAAATTGCCCCCCTTTCGACCGTCTGCCCGCTTGCCTTTGCTTCCTTCTTCCCACCTGGAGCCTCAAGGCTAACGAACACCTCTTGTTCTCCCAACAGTCGTTCTGGTACAGAAGGTCGAAGAGTACAATGCGTCTTCCTTCTAAGCTAACCTGAGCGGGATGCAGTCATCTATTGTCCCAGCAGGAGGCTTCTAGATAGGAGCTTTGATAGGATTCTCTGACGCAGCTACCTCTCGACCACGACATTGTCCAGATTTTAAAGTCTTAGAATTGTAGAGTACCATATGATTGTCATCCCTAATACATGTATCATGTCCACATTTACGCCTGCAAATCGCTATGAACTTCATGTCCGATGGCCTAGCTCTTCGTACGCTCCAAAATTAAGATAAGCGAGTTCGCCTTCGATTCATCGTCATGGCTTCCAAGTCATGCCATTTCCCTTCGGCAGGAACTATGGTCCGCGTTTGAGCCAAACAGCGGGCTCGATGACAACAACCTACGACTGCCACTCCAGAATCCATCAAACCATTTACAGAACATAACTCTCGAGCCTGCGGATTACGGTGTGCGACTAGAGTCCTAAGACCCTTCAGACCTCGCTGACAAGCGCTATGACCGTTCCTCCGGCATGTTGACTCGTAATTCATCCCGCAGGCCACTGGAGCATCGCTTTTCCGTTCAACTTCGCAGCTGCATCCTGATGTCTTGCAAGCAGTGATCGAGGAAAATTCAGACACGATGAAGATCTGAAAGTGCGCCTCGCTTAGCCTTCGATAACCACTTTTAGAGCGTAGCATGGTTGCAAGCACTGTCCCCTCCTTCCAGGGAGACGGGTATGCTGTGTCGCCCGAGTTCTGGCCATATCTCATACAATAACGAACTTAGATGAAACACTGCGGACAGAAAATAAGTATGAATGGCGCCTCATCACTCGTATTCGCGGTGCCAGTTTCTCTCAGGCACCTCATCATCTGTTGGAGTTGCCCTTGAGTCGTCGACATCCCAGATGGTTCTGGATGCGCCCGAGCGTTAATCGGGGGGTTAAGGAGTGGCGATGAGCCTGGAGGGAGATGTCATTGGATCTTGCAACACAGCTAAGAGCATACCGGAGGTATTCTTCGGGTTCGTCACCAATATGACCCAATCCTCGCTTGAGGGCCTTGGTGAGGCTCGATCCTGCATCCTGGTATCCAGAAAATTTCTCACGCTTCAAAATCACAAAATACGAGAGGATATACCTTTCTGGCAGTCAAAAGAAGAGTTATGAATTTTCTAGCATTTTCTTTGCATAACAAAACAACGCTGAAGAACCCTAGATATCATGACCGTCTGAGTCCGAGTGCCGCTTAGTCATCAATAGCCGTTATTTTCCTTTCTCAGCTTCTTGGGCCTGCATTGCTGATTGCGGGTACTCGACAAGCAGCGGCTATGCTGTGGAGGAATCTTACTCTCCTGGTCCTATTCAATAGCCCTGATGCGCCTGCGAGGCTCAATCATGGTTAAGTTCACAAAACTGAGCGCGTTGAGATCTCGAAGGGCAAATTTCGTCTCAATTGAGCTAAACGTCCTGCTCTCCTGCATTCACAATTACTGAAAATTAAAATCCTTTGCTCTTGAACTAGGCGCATCTCAAGGGGAACAAGCGGCTGAGTCTACCGTGGGCCTTGATCATCACCAGGATCGATATGGGACTGGCACAGGGTCTCGACGAGTCTGTGTGAGACGAGAATGTAAATGACTCGTACGATTTGTACTTCCAACATCTTGAAACCCAAGCCCAAAGAAGGTTCCGCAGACACCTAAGAGAACAACGTTTGTCCACGTCTCTAACAAATGGCTGTGTATGTGCACGAATATCACGCTGCCTCTGACTCGTCTCTTACAAGATCGATAGAGCCCACAGCATCAATAGCCCGAAGTGACGCGATCAGCTTCCGGTTCAACTTCTGTCAGATGACTTCATAGAAGACAAATTTTGTAGATCGCGATCGTGATATCGAAGCGAAGACAGGCCCGCATGAGGATGGTGGTCTCGGGCTTCGTGCTTCGTGCTTCGTGGATTAAGGAAAGACAAATTGTCTCTGAGGCATACCAGAAAAGGCTCCATGCCTCCGTCGTCCCCCGCTATTTTTTTTGAAAATGCTCTTCGAAAGAGTAAGTCCGAGTCGGGGTTTTGGCCGAATATTTCAGATTTATACAAAACGGAAAGGATTGAGGTCAAAGTCTGATACGCAGGATTTTTTTCGAAGATGTTCGAGTGGTGTTATTCGCGATCAACAGATGGGTCAACCCAGTCAGAGTGCGGATGAGTTGCAGGTCCGTGCGAGCAATCTGAGCCATAGCGAAGGAGGTTTCTCACGCTGACGCGCTAAACACCTGAGGCACGGAATTCAGACTCCGATCTTTCATGGCATCACTCATCTTGGTTGACGATGCTTGCGCGTTTCCGGCTCGCAGTCGCACTCAGGCTCGATGGCTCTGTTCCTGCTCCCGGACCGTGTGTAATTACATAACAGGAAAGGCCGCCATTTGATTCATGGAGCCGACCACAATGCCAGATCTCTGTTCTCAACCGACAACAGGCCCGCCAGCAAGATATATAGGCTACTGCCTGGGCTCCAAGAGGATGCATACCCACCCCCCGCACAGTTATGAGTTCCAGCGAACCTTCTTCATCAGCCTTTCGTGACGAGATCCCCACCGTTCTCCAACGAGGGGCCGCCTGTCTCGCATGCCGGTCGGTCACGTTATTTTCTGACATTGTCGTCATCGGCTGACCTCGTACCCATCCATGACAGGAGAAAGAAAATGGTGGCGTTTTCCCCGAGATTTCTATGAGTCACACTGACTGATCTTGATAGAAATGTGATGGTAAAAAGCCGTTCTGCACACAATGCAAACGCGCCCGCCAAGAAGACGATTGTCAATATGATGACGGCGAACACAAGAGTCGACACCGTATCCTGGCCGAACAAGTTGATCTATTAGAGAGTCGTCTCCGCCAGCTGGAGGGGGAGGCTAGGATTCGAGGTGAGGTATTTCGAATGTTCGGCTACTTGTTTATTGACATGTGATTTCTTTCCATCCGCAAGATCTTGCATCAGCCGCGAATCCGGGTTCGGGAAATCTCTTCGGGTTTCCCTTGCATGCTTACTGAGCACGATCTTTGTAGATTCAGGGACGCCGCCTGCAGATCCGGCGTTAACGGCTTTATTCAGCGAGATGGCGCTCGGGCTCAACACTTCGTTGCCAATCAGTTCTGTAGACGCTCAAGCATTAGCGCCATCGCTAACACAAGTATCGGCTGTTCAAACCTTTGACACACAAGATTTCAGTCCCGGCCATCTCCAGCCATTGTGGGTCAAATTTTCTTTCGCTCATACTGATTTAATCACACGTAATTTAGGGCTGCCGCTTTTCTGGCTCATCGATATCAATTCTGTCCTTTGATCCGCTTTCCCGACGTATTCGAAGTTCTTTCTCCAAGCCTGAAGAATGCCATCTATATGGTCGGAGCCCGATTCTCCTCTTCTCATCTCGAAACCTCTTTTCTTCCGTCTTCACTGCACGCTCTGTCATCTGGATTGGCACGAGGAGAAAGTGTCCTTGACGCAATCATTGCGTCATGTATACTTGCACTATATTTTTTCATCAATGGCCGCCTTCTGGAAGGACACTATCATGCCAGCGCAGCGGTCACTCTTGTTCTCCAATGTGGTATACACCAGATTGACAAACCTTATGTGACCGAAACGAGCTTTTCGACTGTCCGGGATACGAGGCTTGGACCCGTCAGGGCTCCTGCAGAGAGGGTTCTCAGGATGAGAATCTTTTGGCAGGTATTTTACCTCGATCGGTGTTGGAGCGTAGCCATCGGTATGTCTCCGGGCTTGAGTGAAAACTTCAGTCAAGCCTCTGCTATCACCACCCAGTTCCCTGGAGAGGAAGGCCAACAAGTGAGCAATTCAAATTGACGGTTTTACTTTGCCTGATTAAAATTCCAGGTGACCGCGGGAAGTACCATTAGTAACTTTTTCGATAATCCTGGAGTTGCCGCATCAAATAATATCGAGGTCCTACTTGTGAAGAGCGCTGCATTATTCGAAAAGGCTTCGAGTCTTGCTCTGCTGATACAAGGTGGATAATATTTGTACTCTATGCTGATCTTGTCTCACTTCTCTTTGGTTATAGATGCATCCGACGACGGTCACTGGGATGACTACATTAAATTCCAAAACGCGATTGAGCAATTTCTAGCCACCATTCCCGCCATTACGGGACCTTCGGCGTCCGAAATCGACCTCCGCCTCGTTGTCGTTCATACACTTCTCAGGACCGCTATCATACATCTATATCATCCGTTTGCAACGGCCGATATCAACATCCATGCGAAGAGTCTTGAAGCTGCCCGTGGAATACGTGAAGTCATCCGCACCATTCGCACCCGCCAATTTCAATATCTCGATCCGATCCTAGGCGTATGACGATTTCATTCTTTCATTCCAGCCTAGTCTAATCTGTTTCACAGTCTTGTTGGATGTCCGCCGCAGCCGTGTTCATTCGAGAACGTTCCACGATCAGATTGTCGGCTGCATTGATCGATCCGGGGAGTCTTCTTGAAGACGTCGAACAGGAGTTGCAGAGCGTCATTGGCGCCACTCGCAAGCTTGCACAGTTCTTTCCTATCGTTGGTTCGTGTCGATGTCTTCATATTTGCCTGGAGCGTCTCTGACTCATGCATGGACCTTGTAGACTTGATTCTCCGCAAGATCGAACTGCACAACGCGAGCTCGTACTGATCTGCGACATCCGACATCACAGCCTTCTTTGTGTTCATCAGTTTATAGAATAATATGGACGCATTTTCTCAAGCCCCCAATTTCCTGTCGTTGTGAAGCAAAGTTCATCTATTGAGTCCATAATTTCTTTCAGTATGTACTCTGCCATATGTATTTCAACCTGTATCATGCGCGGACTCGATTATTATTGATAGTCACAACTAGAAAGCCCTCGAGTTCTTACTTCGTCGAGCAGTAAGCAACGTACGCGGTTCCGAGCGGAGCCGAGCATCGGACATTCTCGCGCTCGCTCAATCCGGGTTGCCCTGACGCAAGCGTCTGCGAGATTCAATCCGAGATTAATGAGACTCAAGTCATTCAGAGCTCCCATACAAGTCCGAGTCCGAACGATCTAATCTTTTTTGCATTTCGGAGCTGACAAATACACTGCGCCCCTTACGTATGCTGTCTCAATTTTATTCCATCTCGGAGAAGTAAGGCAAAGTCTAAGAAGGCTCCGAATTGTGGCGATCGCGGGGTCACGGGTCCCGTCTGTCATAGTTACCTACGCTGTGGGTCGATCCGCTCAGGCACTCGATCCTTGACTCAATCGCTGAGTTTGCTGAGGGACTGGAAATACGCAATATAGAATGTTTGGATATGACGGCTTGCGTGACGGGAAATCCGAGTAGGAATATTATTCCAGATGGCAAGCCAAGACGTGCAACCGTACCTTACTTCGATGTTTCATCGGAGTCCCATGCCATTCCGTCCGTAGATTCAAGGTGATCGACGGAAACAAGAAGCCTTCGTGAGCGCTATGGTGATGGCTCGATCGTGTGCTTCTGAACTCCCAGAACTCGCGTTTCGTCGATGATCCAAAGAAGCGGTACTTGTTCTCCGCGACCAGACGAATTTTCGATCGATGCCAGCAAATGAGTGTTCATGAAACGTTTACACCAGGAACTTGAAACGTCCCTGAGTGGTCGAGGGAGAGGAGTGGGACCAATGAGAGACAAAGGGTTCCATCGAGAGAATATTGTCGAATCGGGAATAGTTCAGGGAAAGCACAGGCAGTTAGAGGGCGAGGTGTTTGATCACCGAGTCAGGTCTGTAGCCATCGGACCAATCAAGACTCCGATTGGGGGACGCAGCAGATACGAATACACTCGGCATTCCTCGCAGCAGCTTGAATCTGGATTTTGAAATCGCTCTTCGTTGTACACGCAGAGTCCGAGCAGGGTCTTGCTGAGAAACTGCAATGCTGTAATGTGCTGCGAACACGGGCGCACCGAAAGGACGTACGAAACAGCTGGCGCGATCCGATGTTCTACAATAAGAATCTGTCTCAATCTTGAGATGGCCTTGAAATGATCATAACCGTAGACTTGCGGTGCATGTCAAGGGAGTTGACTGGGGAGGATCTCGTAATGGAGTTGACGTGAAGGTATCCTCGATACGGTAACTCCGAAAATAAGGCGGATGTGACACGTGATCTGACGCGTTGTCCCTTGTTTGGTCCCAGTTGGTCTTGTAATCCTGCGCCTCGCATGCAACAAGACCAGCGATATCGATAACGCGCAGACTACTCAACGACGGTCGCACAGCAGCAAGATAACAAGATACCCGCGACAGAAATCTGGAAAGCCACCATCACTCAAGCATCCATTCATCAAGAATCCGTTACAGTAAACCTCAAAATCGACAGTCGACAACCTACAGACCTAAACCATGCATAGCTTCGCTGCTCGTTATGCATCCTTCAACGTTGAAACCCTAGTCGATGGGCAAACTCCCTCCATTATACCTCGCGATACCGTAGCATGGCCTCATCCTCAAAAGTTCGGTGCCAACCCGGAGACACTCGCTGATGCAGGCTTCTACCACAATCCATCCCCTTACGACCCGGATAACGTCTGCTGCTTTATGTGTGGCAAGGAACTGGCTGAATGGGAGGAACACGATGATCCTTTCAAGATACACGCCGAGAAATGCCCAAAATGTCCTTGGGTGGTATTAAATTTCGCTGTAGCGGGAAGCGACGTGGTCGAAAGGTGAGTTCGGAAATACATCATCTGCAGATACTGTTCTCAGCTTTCATGTTTCGTCCAGTTCGCCGTCAACCAAGATATCCCCAACCTCCAATATCCTATACGAGGCGCGTCTAGCTACTTATGGTCCCGGAGGGAAGCGGAAATGGTGGCCACATGATGGTCGAAAGAAACACGGAGCGAACTCCAAGAAGGTATGTCGGGAACGTCATTGTCTCTCCTCGCGAAGGCTCACTCAGTATCACGATCGCTGTCATATTAGATGACAGCGGCAGGCTTCATCTTTCAACCCGAGATCGACAGTCCGGAAGACGATACAGCAACGTGTCTCTACTGCGAAACAACCTTATCTGGCTGGGAATCTACCGACGATCCACTGTAAGATCCTTAAATCTAGCGATCCAATCTTTGAAATAATGTCGTCTTTCAGACATGAACATTCGCGTCGACCCGCAGCAAAAACCTGCGCTTTCATAATCGCTCTCAATACCCCTGAGTCTCCAGCCTCCGACGAAAGCTCAGGAGCCGAAAATCAGCACAAACGCGTCACTAGATCGATGCGGAGAACCAGCCAACAGCAACAACCCTTAACACCCCTCAACACCGTTCCTGAAAACGGGGAACCAGATGCGAAACCGAAAACGAAGAGGAAGACTGCCGGTACCAAGAAACAAAAGGAGGATGTGGCACCCGCTGCCGTCGTCGAAGAAAAGACGAAGACGGCCAAGCCCGCGACAAAGCAGGCTAGAAAACGAGGACGACCTTCGGCGGCTGCATTACAGGTACAGCCGCTGAAGAACATTGACCCCAATACCAAAAAACTCAATGCAGCGCGTCCGTACGCTCCCAAAGAGCCTGTTAAGCCACGCGTACGACTATCTTTATTACGCGTTAACCTCGCAACTGACGCGATTCATCGTACAGGAACCTCCCAAACTGACAGAATCGAAGCAAGACACGCTATTTCCACCAAACCTCAAACTCGTTCTCGACAATCGGTACAAGCTTATCGATAAACTAGGCAACGGAGCTTTCGGTCAAGTTTATCGCGCGGACGATACGAAACACTCCAAGCTCGTAGCCGTCAAATTGGAGCCTTATAACGCGGAATACGCGTCTCTTCGATATGAGATTGATGTGTATCGGACCTTGCGGAGAGGGATGGGTGGGAAACCTTTCCCTGTTGGAATACCCGAGATGATATGGGGAGGATCGCACGAGGGAATCTATCGGGCTCTTGTCTTGCCGCTCCTGGGATCAAGCTTGACGAGTCTGTTCAGAGCTCAGAAGCACCAGTTGTCTCTTGGAACTACGTTGATGTTGGTGCAACAGATGGCAAGTGCGAAGCTCGATGTATATTTTGCTACTCAACTTATTCCAGATCGACCGGCTCGAGTGGATCCATGACCAGCGTATCATGTGAGCTTATATCTGACTTTGATCCTTTATCAGTGAATTGACGAACGTAGTCACCGAGATATCAAACCCGACAACTTCGTGATGGGAACCGGCAAGAATTCTCGAACTCTCTACCTCATCGATTTCGGATTGTCGAAAGTCTATCGGAACGAAGAATGGATGCACATCCCCTATCGTGATGGACGTGGCTTCGTCGGCAACATGAGATACGCCAGCGTAAACGTGCACTTGGGAGTCGGTGAGTGTTCAAACCAGTTCCTCTTGACTAGCTGATTGAACCCTCACAACAGAACCTGCTCGACGAGACGACCTAGAGGCAGTCTTCTACGTCCTACTCGATTTCCTCACTGGTGACCTCCCATGGCGGCGTTTCGAGAACCCCCCGGAATCAAACATGATATACGTCACCAAGCTCACGTCCATCCAAGCGTTGAATTTCTCGATGGGCGCTTACTACGAACCGGAATTCTATCAGTGTCTCTGGTACATCCGCTCTCTGAGGTTCGACCAAAGACCCGATTATAACTATCTGAGAGCGACGTTATCGGCTCTCGCCGAGCGGAAGGGAGTTGGATTGGGAGAATGCTTTGATTGGGAACGCTAAGCTTGTGGGTTGCGGGTCGAGGCTTTCCACCGATGCTTTTGACTATTACTGATCTTAGTTGTTGTTTTGTATATTGTTTCTTGTCGCTTTGTATCGCTTTATATCATTGCGGAGCAAGCCTCCGCCCAATAACTTATATCGTCTTGCATTCTCCATGATTGAGTATGGTATTCCCTTTAACTTCGCATCCGACGCTCGCGACATTACTGAAATCCACAAAGTCATATCAGAGCTTCCTTGAAGTGGGGATTGTGACCACCAACGGTCACCAGTAAAAATTGAATTGTTATGTAGTCCAAATATCGACAGCTCGACCTCCAGGATGTTGCAATCGACCGAGTATACCTTCTCTGCTAACGTTCCGGAAGGCGCCTAATGCTTCTTCCATCCCGCTACATCGCTCTGATGAAGCACGTATTGAATCTGCGTCGGGAAGAAGACGTTCAAGAGCCTGATACGCAGCTTGGGCAATTCGTTCGACGTCGGAAAAGATTAATTCGCACCTTTATTCGTACTTCTGAAGTCGGGTGTGTGCTCAAGAATCCGAGGTCAAAACCACCTTTCTTATGTTTCTCCAGATTGCTCAATCTTGATTGTAGTCTTACGGTGTGTGCTCAGCTACGCTTGAGAGGGGAAAACGGTGAATAACGTACTCCGGTGCGCCACGAGGGTCGTAGCATGCTCTCGCCGAATAGAAAAGACCAAGCTTATCTGCCTCCAGTTCATGTGTTCTCGAGTTCGGAAGTCTGACACACAGGATTTAGGATGATTATTCGAAGAAGCTGGGAATGACCGACTGGAGAACGAGGCTGGTGAGAATTTGACCGAAGCCGAAGCTGAGTCCGGCAAGCTCAAGGAGGTAGCTGATCAGGAAGAGGACCTTTCCATAAGATAGAGATTCCGAAGGATGTCGCGCTACTGCGTGTGCGATCTCTGAAGCGTCTCGGTAAAGCCCAATGTGAGAATAGTGAGACGATGCTCACCATGTCCTAATACGGCTGCGAGTACATTCTCATCTTGGCATATGGGAAGAATTCCGGTGAAGACGACTATACTACCTATGCACGAGATCAGCATCGGATGGATGAACGAGAGACGCGTCGCACACCGAAAGTAGCCATCGCATTGACGATTTTTGGATCGTTGACCACCATCACATTCCACTCCGCAGGATTACGCGCTGAAGTTGGAGGAGAAGGAGCAGACGCCATATCTGGTGATCCCGAAGGACTATGCCAGAGATCTTGCAGAACCTCGCCAAAGGTCCCGGTACCTGCGTCGGCTTTGATGTGGCCGAGATCTGATGCTTCTAAAAGACGAGTAACGATCTTCTTGACTTGGAGAGTGAGGGGGTGATTCGGAGGTAGGATCTTTCCTCTGTATTCTTGGAGAAGTTGAGCATGGGTTTGTTCGGCTAGCTGAAAATAGTGATAAGGTAAAGATGGCAGATATGATAACGATGAGGTCTAACCTTGCGCTCAGCACCCGGTGAGATATCCATGAACCTCCACCTCCCAGTCTCTGGAACTTGCTCGAGGCTGGTAGATAAAGATAAATCAGGCCACTGCGAGTGATTCCAGAGACGGCTAGAGGACTCACTGATAGACGTAGTAAGTCACGGCAACTAGTCCGACTCCTCCCAATATTCGACTTTGCCTGTCCCACGTCGATGGCCTCCAATCTCTACTTGACTGAGATGTCTCATTAAAGCGGACATATCTTGCTTGATGTGGTCGAGTTGACGAGAATGGTCGAACTGAGTTCAGTCTGACGGCTGACGCTCTCGGTCTGAAAGAGCGGTATACAGATAATGCTGCTCGTAACATTGGTGATAGAAGAGAACGATGTTGAGATGTAGTTGATATTCAACGGAATCGATCCAGCTGCGTCAGTGACCTCCTCAAAGCCGTAAGGACGCGTCACCTTGGCCGCTCGGCCGACGTCTTGTCACTGCCTTGCTGGTGGAAGATAATTAATCAGAGAGCTTCAAAGCCTGTTCTGAGATACGCCAGTAGATGAGGATAGACGACGCAGTCGATTATTTTCAAGATTTTGGTTCGCTGAGACTGAGAGACGCCCGGGAGTTTGTGACTGTTTGGCTGTGCCGAGTGCCTGAAATATTTACGGGACGTCTCCGCCACGTTTTCATTTCACCCGTCGACCCGCAAGCTCTAAGGCTCAGTTCTAGCTCTCCAGTGTTTGATAGCTACAATTTTATTTGAAGACGTTTCCAGAAGATAAATTAGTCCATAAGCGAAGCAAGAAAAGAACAGAAAATATGCTATGTGAAGATTGCATGACGGGAGCCTTACGTCGGCGTCGACGAGGAACGACAATTCATCCAGCGTTCACCAAATTCGAAGTGATCGAAGTCAAGGACTGCAGGTTCTGCACCGATGATCCTCTTACAGCGTCCCCAAAGCAAGGTGGAACGATTAGCGGCAGGCACGTTGAACAGTAGCTTCTTCGGCTCGGCTCCAGAGTGAATCCATCCATCCATAGTCATCCGAGGATATTCTCTCTGCAGCGTAGCTTGTACGCTAGTATCCGATGTGTCATCCTCTACATCCCATATGCGGATGATCCCTTCGTACGACGCCGAGGCGATGCGCTGTTCGTTGTCAAAAAATCCTGCCCACGTGATAAGAGCATTGTGTCCCTCGAACGGGACCCCAATCAATTGTCCACTTTTGACGTCCCATAGGCGAATAGTATGATCTCCACCCGCGGATAATAATCGCGAATCGTCGGCCGTGAAAGCGAGGGAGAATATGACGTCTTTTCCGTGTTGCATACTCGTGTACCCCTCTCGCGATAACGTATCGGTGTTCCATAATTGGATCGCACCATCGAAGGACGAGGATGCCACGGTCTCCCCGGACGTTGACAATGCGACTGCCCACACTGCCATTTTGTGGTATTGGAGAGGATCACCGATGGCCTCACATTTCTCAACATCCCAGATGCGGAGGGTTCCATCGAGAGATCCGGAAATGACTCGCTTGCCATCAACTGTGAACATTGCTGAGGCAATGGCGCTCTGGTGTCCTTCAAACGGTTTACCGACCATCTCCCAAGTGGCAGTGTCCCATACGCGGAGGGTGGAATCGTGTGCACAAGATACAAGGCGTGTACCATCAGGACTGAAGGATATGGAGTAGATCTCCCCGGTATGCCCCTTGACGGGCTCATGCAAGGAATCTCCGGTTTCGGCATCCCAAATCCGGATAGTGAGATCGCGGGAGCAAGACACAAGAGTCTTCCCATCAGGTGAGAAAGCCAGGCGATTAACGTCGCTTTCGTGACCGCTGAGCGGGGCACGAACCTCCGCCCCGGTATCCGCATTGTAGACATGTATGGATTTATCAGCGGAGGCCGACAATACATGCTTCCCGTCGGGCGAGACGATCATACTGAATAGGACGGGTCGCTTTTCTTCGGCGTGGGTACTCCTTGCTTCCGCTGCAGTCCGATCCCATAGAGATATGATTCCGTCCATCGCGCCCGTCGCAAAATGTTTTCCGTCGTGCGAGAATGTCATTGAGAAGATCAAATTCTCGGCTCCTGTGAGGGGTTTTCCAAGCTGAGTCCCAGTCTGCACGTCCCAGAGGCGAATTGTCGTATCCTCGGACGCGGAGACTACAGCAGTTCCGTCAGGGGAGAATGCGACCCCATACACCCCACTTGTGTGACCGACCAATGGACCTCCATGCGCCTCCTTCGCGTCGATGTCCCAGATTATAAGATTTCCGAATTCGCAACCAGTGACCAAGAAGTGACCGTCGGGTGAGAACGCTATGACGTTCGCGTTCTCCTCAGGTCCTGTTAACTCGCATCGCAAAGACCAATTCGATGTCGCCGCTTCTCGCTCGTATACTGCCGTCACAGCTTTCTCGAGAGCGAAAGCAACACGGGTTCCATTCGATGAGATGGCTACAACCTGGTCTTCATGCTCATGCAATTGTTGAACGGGTATACTGATGGTGCCTTTCTCCACATCCCAACCTCCGACGTATCCGGCTTCCGTTCCAACCCATAGCGTTTTCGAGTCCGGTGTAAACACCAGAGTCCTCGCGACGCTCTCATCCACTTTTTCCGGACCCCAGATAAGATTCCGGGTTCTGAGGTCTCGAAGACAAACGGTCCCATCAGCTCCGCCAATAGCGAAGACTTTTCCATCAGGCGATATAGCAACGCTAGCTGGATATTTGCCTTCCGATTCGATATTCGGAAGTGTCCCGAGCGCTTGTCCGGTTTCGGGACTCCAGAAGGTTACAGTATGGGTTAGAGTCACGGAGATCAAGAGACTTCCGTCGGAAGAGAAGCTCATGGAGTAGATTGCGCCTGTGAGCGTGCCACCTCGCTTTCCGAAGGTTCTTTCCAGGGCCGTCCAAGCATGCTGTTTGCCGGATTTCACGACGAGCGTTTTGTCAAATTGGGGGAGGAATCGACGAGCCACCAGACTGGTTTCTGGAGCAAAGGGGAGGGCGGAGATGTATAGATGTGGAGGGCTCTGAGTAATGACATCGGCGAAAGCGCTGATGAATTTCTCGGCGTCTCGAGAGAAATCAGTCAGCTCGCGATCCTTGCCCTGTACATGATCTTTCTCAGTATATGGTATGAATCAATGAAGATGAAGTTCACCTTTGCCCATGATCGTACCAGTTTCATGTTACTTCCAGCTCCATGAAGGTCTTGCATCAAGCCGAGTAACTCCAGCCAATGAAGAAACTGTTTCTCGGTGAACGTCTGGAAAAGAGCGCCAAGTTCTTTCGTGTAACTGGTATTGGTGGTATGGATCGGCCAGAAACGCGAAGCATAGAGCAAATGTTGCGGAATATGTGTGTCCAACCGAGCCATGAAATCATCGGGATTGATATCCTTCGATAGGGAATGGGACGTCTCAAGATCACATATGTTGAACTTGAGCTCGTTATTCAAGATGTGCAGACATGACGTCGCGAGGAGTTCTTCCTGCAACGATGCATCTACATGATAGATCCCACTGCGTTCAGGACTGAACAGGAAGTCGCGGAAAGAGGTGTGAAGCGCCCGAATGGGACTCGAGTCGGACGAAACGCCGCTTAACACCGAGCCCATCAACCGCACGATGGACCTCGTCGCACTGGCGCTTTCCTGAGGTCCACGAATCGCCGTCAGATCTGCAATGCTCAATGGTTGTCGCACACAGAGTACGCGACCGAGTACAGAGCGAAAGCGAGGGAGTCGTGCATCGTCGTCGGTGAAGCCGAATATATGATGTAATATCGCTCGATAAAGCTTGTCGATTCCGGTCAACTCGGTCGTCGAAATCAGACTTTCGAGTCGTTCGACGGGTTCCCAGCCTGGCTCTAGGACGAATTCGCAAGCTGTGAAAGCCCACTGGAACAGCCCCTCGGATCGCTCAATCAGAGCTGGAACCCAGGCTCCATTCGACCACTTCGGCTCAAGATCTGGTAACTGTCCGAGACGCATCTTGTAGTAGATGGCCAGGTCGGCACTGGTCGAATTGTGCGAGACACCCTGCAGATCGAGCTGCGTGATGTGAGTTCGGTGGTTGAAAGCATCTTCAATCTCCTTCTCAGTTCGCGAAGTCAAAAGGACTCGGAAATTCGGCGGGAGCTCTGGCAGTCGAGAGGCCAGGATGTTGAGAAGTTCTTTCCTCGAGTCAGGAGTACCGCCACATTCGTCGAGAGCATCGATGACGATCAGGATGGGTCCCACGAAGGTCATCTCCTTCGCCGGACGAAGAATGAGTTCATCGAATTGTCTTCGTACGGAAGGCGTATGTCGAAGTTCGGGTGATTCCTGGACTACAGCTCCTAGCGCTTTCTTCCAGTCATTGCTCATCCCAGCTAGATCTCTCGAGATCTTAGAGAACACTGTGTCCGCCCTTCTTTCGGTCGCATGAGACGCGTCGAATATGTATGTGCCACCCAATCTCTTCCCGGACGAGAATAAATTTGCGACGGTGTGTGCAATGGCAGACTTTCCGGAGCCCGCGAAACCATTCAACCAGAAGAGGGAAGCGCCTTCGGGTTGGATGGGTCGGACAGCCCATTGAGTGATGGTATCGATGATCTCGGCTCTCGTTCCTGGAAAACAGGCTTTCTCTGGTAGGTAGCTTGCATCGCCCACATATTGCATATCGTTCAAATTGACATCAAAAGCTACGGGGAGGTCAGCGAATACTTTGAACAAGCAGCAGAATTCCTACCGATATTTTGGGTGACGGCCGCCGTCTGCATTACAACTATTTCGGTGTGCACATTCGCCCGTGCTTGGAAGCTAGCTTTGAGATCACTGAAGCGGCCTTCAAAACCTTTGATAGTCGCATCCGCTTCGCCGAAGATATTGTGCACTGTGCGCTCCACTGTGGTCCGACTGTCAATGACGAATTCGGAAACTCAGAGTCAGACTTACAGAACTCTTTATCTTCGGCATAATGCAAGATGAAATACCCGCACTCTGTTGTTTGCTGAACGAGCTTCTCCGCAATCTTTCTCTGTGATTCCACCTCGAATACGGGCTTGGATTCGAGGATGAATGCATATGTATCGTCCATGATGTCGACGAGTCCGGAGAGAGCATTGTCACGCTGGTGCTGAGCTTGCAATATCTATATACAACGTGAGCATGGCGGAACTGAGTATGGAGAGGTGGACGTCACCTTATATCCTGCCGAGATCACACTCCACGCAATCTTTGCATAAGGATGAACCTGCGGAATACGGTCAATAAAAGAACGAACGTCAGAAGTGTATCATACCTCTGCTATGTTGTCCACAAGCTTCACGAACGCATCCACCTTATCCAAGAACGGAGCCGCATTGCCCTGTACCGCAGTCAAAGCAGATTGAACAGTCTCCGCCTTCGCGAGCGGTCCCGCGATTTTATCGAGCACCGTCGGAGCATTTTGTACTTCCTTCCATTCTTTCTTTCCGAGATTGACCTCTGCATTCGCTATTTCGATGGGGTCGCCGAGAAGGTATTTGAAGGATATGGTAGGCTTATCGGTGGTTTCGGACGTGTCTGTTGATGTTGGGAGGTTGAGGATGCACTTGATGACTCCTGAGACGCGTCAGAGTCAAAGATTTGGCGGAAGGGAGGAGTGGGCTATACCAGCTGCATCTGCTCGAGAAGCAAGATTCTCAACAACCTCTTCTACCTCCCCCACAGGCTCGTCTTTTCCCAACACATGATGCGTATCAACTCTGAACTTGACCCCTCCAGTCAGATAATCGCTATCCAGACATCAGCGAGCGGAAGCATAAGCAAGACGATGAACTCACAAGAAGAAAGATTGCCGACTCCAGTCTGGATTACTCCCCCTCTTGGATACTTTCGAACTCTTACTCTGTCCACCACATTCGATCGTCACGACGAAATGGGGATTCGTGCCGAGACATGAAGGTGTCGTCGGTAGATTATATCCATGTACATCTGTAGCAATCCATCACTCGCGTCAGCCTCCATCAACGCCAGAACACGCGGAAAAGCTCACCATATATCTTCAACTCCCTCTTCGCCTTCGTACTAAATCCTCGTCAGCTCACACGATCAGACTCAGAGTCAGAAGATGACTCGAACCTTTCATTAGGTGCTTTCTCGTTAGGTGTCGTCATAGTCAATAATTCGACGTGTAATGGAGAGGAGAAGGAGGTATAGGGCAAAGGGAAAGATGAATGGAATGAGGCTGCAACACCCTCGACGGGCTACTAGGGCCTCATGATGAACGTGAATTTAGTTTTTGAGCGCGTCTCGGCGTCGCGAAGGGTCTTCAGGCGAATCTCGGGATTCTAACACCGTGATCTCAGCTTCGGGCGCAATTTCTATAAATAGGACATACGGACTCATTCTTTCTTGTATATTCCTCAGAAAATACGGAGTGTTTGAATGTGGTAGGAAGAGATGAAGAGAATGGTAGTGAGTTTTGCTAGGATGGTTGGCTGTAAGTATGAGGATATACGTATGGTAATGAGACGATATAGGCGTGTTCCGAACGACGCGCCGATCTCGATCACACCGTTTTAGGCACGGAAATGGTACCACTTTGGGGTATGGAAGTAGAAGCACTCTACGTAGCGTTCTCCAAGAATTTGGAGCACCCATCTCAGCTCGATTGAGCTGGTAGAGGACGATCGATGATCTTAGGCAATGTTCCTGAGGAGAGGACGATCTTATTGGATGGCTTTGATAGATTCACCATTGGGATTTTGTACGAACATTTCCATAGTCAATAAACTAACTAATAATTATTGAAGACAGACACTACAAATGAGATTCAGACCCCTTAAAGGCACATCAATCGTTGGATGGGAGGGTGAGAGGAAGGGGATAGGAGAAAGTACTGCTAAGTGCGGGAGACGCAACAGGAAATCCTACAAATGAGGTTATAATTGAATAAATGGCTTGGTTTGCGGATCAAGCAAATAGTCTACAGGGCCTGGTGTCGCCTAGCCACTTGGTGTGATCAAAAGACCGAGCTTAGTAGGGTTGGGAGCAGAGGTGGTGACAACGAGGTCACCCCCTGGTCGCGACAAGGCGCGTCGTCGACTCACGGGTGGGTCGGGCACGCCTCTCGCTAGCTCGTGTCTATTGGTCACTGCCAAGCAACTAGACTCCTAGAAGGGCGGTGAGGGCGGGTATTTTATGAAAACGGAATTGTATGAATCCGAAGTAATTTAGAATCGATAGACGACTCTGAGGCCAGATAGCGACTTAGCAGCGAAACGCGCAATAACGTATTACATAAGCACAATCTATATTGCTACATCACGCTCCTCTTCGCCCTGCAGAACTCGGACTCGCGCCAGCGAGTCCTCCACTTTTCAATCTCTTTCTCTTCTTCCAGATCCTCTGCACGAGGAATCGAGCAATCCGAAAGTACGTTTGACTCTTTCAACGATGCCCCTGGTTCATGGATTCTCTTCGGAGGTCGTCGAGCGCAAGGAGCATACAACTCCGGATATCGTATCTTCTCGCCTCGAAGGGCCCGCTTATGATCAGGCATCTGTGTAATCTAAATGAGCAAGAGTCAATTACCTGGTAAATCAGCGGAAGTTATACCATATATTCGAATAAGATAGACCGAGCGGTATCAAATTCATCGAACAGTGTATCCCTCCTAACTCGATCATCAGGACGAACACACGATACCCCGAAATCAATCTAACAACACCCAAGTGCACATCAGCCCACATCCAGAGAAAATGAAGGAGGGGGATGGCTCACCCAGACTGGACCAGATCTGCTGATGAGCAAATTCCGCGGAAATACATCAGAATGAAGGATGCCCGTCCGATGAATCTTGCGAAGTCTCTTCAGAGCGTCCTTTGCGATTTCCTCCGATACATTCCACGGACTGACAGGTTCAGCATCTAGATATTCAATCAACAGAGCTCTCGGAGGCTCCTTCCCTTCTAGGCTCGTAGATCGGGCGAGGGAGGCCATACGAGGATGCGATACGAGTGTAAAGAAGTGGGGGAGGTGCTCCATGAGGGGGGGAAGTGGTAGGATCCGTAGAAGGATGGTATGTATCCTTTTTTACATAGGCCGGCTTTGGATAGACGGGCGTAGGAGATTGATTCTGTGATGAAGAGGTCGGGTGCGTAGATGTCCGTTGTATCATGTGCAGGGATCTGGGAACCATGGAATCGATCTCTGGATTTCGTGGATAGGATGAAAGGAGGACGTACGACTTTGAGGACGATGATTTTATCGTGAGTAATTCCATCCTCTCCTTCCCATCGCGCTTCGGCGCGAAACACACTAGCCCTTCCAGGATTCCGTTCTCTTTCACCCATATCCACGTCCGCGTCCGAATTCATGCTGTCAGAAGAGCCCTCCACGAATTCAGAATAATCCAGATCTAAACAACTCACTCTCCCAATTTCAAGTCTTCGAATCTGCGGTACGTCCCCAAAATATTCTCGAAATGACTCTCTCTGATTTGGAGTGTCTTGATTTTTCGATTTATGAGATGAAGGATTGGAGGAAGGTCGTGGAGAGTTGTAGGTCTTCTCATCTAGATTTTTGAATGGGATCCGGACTGCATCTGGGTCTTTACGTGCTGCGCGTCTGTAGTATCTGAGAACATCACGGGACATGTCTGCGCCAGTGGGACAACGAGTCGACGACTAAAGGGGGTGGTAAAGCAAGCAGGAATTTGAGTCTTTGAGTGAGTGACTGCGAGTCAACTTGAAGTTTGAGATGAAGCGCGACGCGTCACGTGTTGTCACAGGATCTGCATTATACATTTCCCTCAAGCAAATGTGGATTTGGGAGTGAGCGGATATATATCTTGAGATGCGTCATTGATCATCCATAGTCTCCCACAAGAAAGAAATCTGAATGAAAATCGGAGGTGGGATTACACCCCATCAACGAAACTTGCAATATGCCACCAGCTGCAGTATCGGTCAACTACGATCTAAGACAACACGAGACGTTCACGCACGACAATACATATCTAGATCAGCAGTCTATAAATTGAAACAAAGACAGATGCTCAAGACACTAGGTAAGAACTAGATACGACCTAGATCGCCAAAATACAAACCCCCCCTCTCCCTCCCCCTCTCCACCCAATAACACATAAACCCCATCATGATCAATGAAGCTATCGAGGAGAAGAGAGGATCACCAAGTAGCACCCATAGCACTCATACCCAATCCCTCCGGCGCCTCCCACTCGCCCAAATCAACCGGTCCTCTCTGACCCATACTCGTACTCCCACCCACTTGTCTGCTGGTACTTGCTATTCGCGATCGGGGACTCGCACTTCGTCCTCTCCCTCTCCCTCTACTTCTATCGGCTCGTCGAGTTGGTCTAGAGTTGGACGCACTACTGGGTCCTGCGACTGGAGTAGTACTGGGATTCATATTAGATTGTTGGATGAGGTCTCGGTTTCGGTCTCGAGAGATTGACCGATTTCTCGTCCTCGGCTGAGTTCTTGGTGATGACGAACTCGGAGATGTAGGAGGAGGGGAAGATGATGAAGGTTGTGATGATGAGTGCGCATGCGATCGTGAGAATCTCGTTCGGATGTGAGAAGGTGAGAGCGCGCGTAATGGATGTTGGTGGGTTGTTGAATTTCGGGTTGAGGATGAGGGCGATGAAGGAGAGGGCGATGAAGGAGAAGATGGGGAAGAAGTGGGACGTTTGTACGTCTCCAGACTTCCCGGAAGGAGCGGTGGAGGTGGCACGAGAGCTTGTGGAGGATGCGGGTTAATCTCGATCCCGCTGGAAGTGCCTATAGCAGGCGGTGAAGGCAGCGCTGGAGCTGCTGTTGATGGGGAGAGCGGTGATGCTGATGAAGGCTCGATCGTCGTCGAATTTGTGAAAGGTAGTGTCGGTAACGTCGTCGTCGTAGACGCAGAATTCGTCGCTGAAGCTGACGTCGGAGGCACTGGTGCACCCGAAGGAGGAATCGACGACCTCGTCGAAACAATACTATTCCTCGCACTCCTCTCTTTCTTCCCCTTCCCCTTCCCCTTAGCTTTCTGAAGCGCAATCTCATCCAAATCCACAATCTTTCCCTGCCCCTCCTTCCCCTTCCCGATTCCCTCCTCCAACTCAAAATTATCTTTCGACTTCATCCCTCCCCCACCATGCAGATGACCGGCCTTACGGCCATACCGCAGTTCCCTCCGTCGTTGTAAAACAGTCCCTAAACAGATCGTCCCGATGCTCAGTGCTATCCATGCAATCAACACTCCCGCATTCCGCCCGAGTGAATTTTTAGTGTTGAACAGTATCGTGCGGATTGCGAGGGACATGTTACTGTACGAATAGCAAGTTAGTATGATATTCATCTTGGGGGAGAGACATGGACTGGAGATTGGAAGAGGAGAGGGACGTACTACACTGGGAATCCTTCACCGTATTTGTATAATGACGGCTGCACGTCGTTCGGAAGCGCAGCGACGCTCACATTCGCTATTATCTATTCAATTTTCGTCAGTTCGGATTTCAGATTTTGACGAGGTGAGAGAAGAGTGAAGAGTGAAGAGTGAAGAGTGAAGAGATTCGACGATTAAGGGGATCGATGGGAGAGATCAGAAATCAGAGGAAGGAACGAAGAGTGAAGAGTGAAGAGTGAAGAGTGAAGGAAAGTAAAGCGAAAAGTCGAAGCGCCGAAGGGAGATCGTTAGATCCCCGAGATCTTCGAAACCCACTCACACATGGCCCGCACTCAAGCGAACACGGCCGAAGATAGAAGGAATCGCAAGAAGAAGTAAAGAGAGGAGGAAGGGACATACCATAGGAACCAAAAAGAAAGCCATAAACCGCGCCTGAAGAACAGTAACAACCGCCTCTGTCGCTAGACCTAAACTCGCCATTCCCATCCAGACAAAGGCCCAGAATGTTATGAATCCTTGGGCGTAGGTGAATCTACGAAAACGTTAGCATTTTCTTCGTGAGGGGAGCGAGCGAGCCGTGCGAAGGAAGGGAGTGGAGAAAGGATAGGGGGGATGGAGAGGAGAGGAGAAGGGGAGAGAGGAGAGAGAGGGAGGGAAGGAATGGAGGATAAGAGAGAATGAGACGAAGACGTACTTTGTTCCGAAAGGCAAATGAAAAGGTAAATTGATCATTGCGTATGAGAGTGAGAGGGGGATGTAGGCTAGGAGGGGGACGGCGATGCGGAGGATTAGGTATGATGAGAGTTTTAGGTATGGGGATATGTGGGCGCGGGCTGCATCGTTTGCCATTGTCTATATCATCTCTTGTTAGTTCAATTCTTCGTCGGGGAAGGGGGAACGAAACGAAACGAAACGAAACGAAGAGCAAGACAAACGAAGGGGAGAGAAGAATCGGAGAAAGAACGGGAGAGTTTGATTGAAAGAAAGAAAAGAAAGAGGACGCACGATTATAAACCCAAAAATACATAAATAAATCTGTCCAACAAGCGTAACAGCCTGCGCCACAGGCGCATTATAAGGTCTCAAATTCACCCATTTCCACGCCACACTCCCCGAAATCGTCAACGGGGCCCTTGCAAGCGCCTCAATAGCCGTCCAATTTCCTGATCCTGGGAGTCCATCTGCGTCTGGTGATCCATCTCCTCCTACCCCAGCTGTCCCCGTAGAATTGGCCAGAGCGGCACTAGCCAGACTAACGAGATATTGACTCGTGAGATTAGCAGAGACGTGAGAAGAGGCGGATTGGAGGAGGGAAGTGAGGATTGGGAAGAGGATGTTGGAGGAGATTATTTCGTTCCGGGATTGGGAGTAGAAGAGTGTTATGGCTGTTGTGGGGTCGTAGGATGTGTCGCCGCGTGTTTGGGCGTGGAGGAGTTTTTGGGTTGCGTTTGTGTTTACTGGGGGGAGGGAGCGATGAGCGTTAGCGAATCGCTCGGAGCAGCAGCAAGAAGGTAGAGGAGAAAGGGGTCGGAATCAGGGAAGCAAGGAAGGGTGACGAAAGGAAAAGTGAAAGATAAAGGCGGGCGGGGAGGAGAGGAAGAAGATGAAGAAGATGAAGATGAAAAAGAGGACGTACCAACGACAGCAATCCAAGCCCTCTCATCAAGCACACTCTCCACCACATCCGTATTCCTCGGCATCACGTCCGGATCCACATTAACCCATCCCAGCGCCGGAGTAGCACTCTGTTGAGTGGAAGATGCGAAGACGGCTGAGACGGCTTGACCTATTGCGGAGCGGTCGCGGTCTATTAGGTAGGCGGTGAGGTTTGGTGTCATTGTTGTGGAGGAGGCTAGGGAGCCCCAGTATCTTTTTCGGTTTCGTTAGCATTCGTAGGACGAAGGACTGATTGAAGCGGAGGGGGAGATGGGATGGGGGAGCGACGCAGGGAGAAGATGAGGGAAGGAGAGAGAGGGAGGACGTACAGTGGTAGAAAGGCCCACATGACGAGTATGATAAGTATCGAGCACCGTACGATAATTTTGAGATATAAAGCGCGGACAGCTGCGAGTTCGGGGGACCAGACTACACCCACATCAGTGTCAGTGGGATTACCAGATAAGAGGGACGGACAGGTATGTTGGTATGGTTTTAGATCCATCTCGTCCGAGTCTGAGATGTGTTCTTGGGATTTCGAACGGGCGTCTCTTTCTTGCGCTATCTGATTTTGACCAAAGGTGGGATTATGATGAAGGGAGACGGATGAACGAAGAGGGAGTGAATCGTATCTATCCATCGCATCAGCTCCGTCAACCTCTTCGTCAGATACGTAGGTAGGTAGGTATGAAGGAAGGGAGCGGGGGAAGAAGAAGAGAGATCGTACATTCCCTTTCTTCCACACACAAAACTCAGGCACCGTCAAGCGTGTGAACTCCAATTCCCCTTTCCTAGGCCTACAGCACTTTATTCTACACTAGCTCAAGGAATTAGTCAGCTTAGTAAAGCTATTGGTATTGCTTCCGATCGAGCGTCAGCGTTGGAGGGGAGGGGAGGTCGAGACTTTGGAAGGGAGACGGGGATGGATGGTGAGGTGGTCAGGGGACGAAGGGGTGAGCGAGGGGAAGGGAATGAAAGGAAGGAGTGAATTTCGGAGCGTTCGGAGATCTTTTCGGCCGATCCGGGTTTTATTGGTTGGGCTTGGCTTGGCACCGGATGGGTAGTAGCTGGCAGGATTCAGGCACGCTCTCCTCCCCTCTTTTCTGGTCTCTTCGACTCCACTTGCCCATGCGATGAGATGCGATGTGTATATCTCCTCTCAGGAGTACGACTGGTAGGAACACGCTATCGACGTGCGACATGCGATGTGCATCCGCCATGCTCTGTCCTACCGGTACCGAGAAGACTCCCGATCTCAACGACTTCAATGACATCACCCCCACCATCCACCATGCATCACACATCCCGATTCAACGAACACGCTAACGTCAACGTCAACGTCGTCCGCTTCGGGTAGTTGGCGAATTGGCCAATAGCATCGACTCGCTGATCTTATCAATTTGATCCCGGGGCCCGGGGGTGCTTTCGGGGCGTGTTATGTTATGTTGATTACGGGTTTCTTCCGAGGGTTGATTTGCGCTTGGAAATGGGAGAATAATATTGAAGTCGGCAGGAGATGGGATTGGAGGGTTGAAAGGATGTTGGAGGTTTGGTTGATGGTGCGAGTTCGATGCAATCCTGCTGTGATTTTTTATCGCATTTCTGAGGTACGCTCTTGATACGAAATTCGTGAATACCGGGCGCTGACCTTCAGACTTTATAGCTGATGCGCCATCGACTCCAATAGCGGCTGTGCCAAGTACAAATTCGAACGTCCTCGTGAACATGAGGAACTTTTTCAGGACGCAGTCTTGGGAACGAATGCTAACAAAAATCTTTTTCCAGTTCTACGATCATATGATGCTCCTCTTCCTCCTGCGTCGTTCCATTTTGGCCCCACCCGCAAAGTACGAAACGATCACCATTCATCGAACTCAAAAGCCGACACCGTGACCTCTGAATCCTCGCCTAATCCATCCATCCACTCATTTATCCGCAGACCGCTCCTTGTGATTTCCTGCTAATATACCAGTAGGCCCGTCTACAATCACAATTCCTACTTCGCAGCTCAAAATTCGAGAAGGAGAATGAGTTCTATCGTTTAAGTGAGATCTTCTAATGTTCCACGCCACGCGGTTGAGGCTTTGACTCCCAGATGTAGGATCAATTTATGCTCCTCGTCATCCCATCCCATGTCGTTCCGTGTCCATTTTAATTTTTGCTCAAGCCCACACCGTACGCAAACGATTCCCATTTATCACACTCGAAAGTCGACACAACGACACTTCTGAATTCTCCCTCGAAATCCATTTTTTCCATCCATCTATTCCTTTGTAGTCAGACCTGTCTTTGTGATTCACTGGACTACTAGACTCACAAGTAATGTCAGGCCGTCTGCACATCGCACATCGAAATCGATTTCCCTTACGCGCGTTGTCGTCAGGGCAGCTCTTTCTGAAAGGAGGAATGGACTCAAGTTTCTGGTTCGCATGATCTCCTTTCGGCGATGTGCTCATACGGATACACATATATACCTAGTATTTCTGACAGCGCTTTCCTGGCGAATTGGCCCATCCTTCATACCCTCTCCACTCTGCCTCTGATGCAACGCCTTTGAATGAAGGATTCGACATTGAGAGCAGGCCAGCTGGTAGCGGATACTACTTTGAAAGATTCGCCGAACATTCATGTTCATGTTTTCGACGAGTTTCCCGTACCCCTTCCATTCTCACTCTATATAATTTACTCAATATAAATACATAGCGGGGGGTTCTCCACCATTCTCCAAAGCCTCCATCAGCACTTTTTTCCTCAAGGCAGCTCTTTCAGAGGGAAGGA
The DNA here is from genome assembly GCA_001632355.1 of Sistotremastrum suecicum HHB10207 ss-3. NCBI lineage: Eukaryota > Fungi > Basidiomycota > Agaricomycetes > Sistotremastrales > Sistotremastraceae > Sistotremastrum > Sistotremastrum suecicum. Next base: position 30,057 of record KV428184.1, read on the forward strand.
GTAAATTCCATCTTTCACGGACATCCTGTGCTCGTCTGAGAAAACAATCAGGAAATAATGAATTTGGCAGGAGACTGACGAAGCGCGAAGCAAGTATGAGAAATGTCATCAGGGGCCCTTTGAGACGTCAGTGGACGGAGCGATACATGGCTTATAGTAATCAAAAACAAACCGATTGCGTCTAATAGATCAAAATAAGTCCCCGCAGAATTATTTTCGCCTTGAAAAGCAGTATCTGGTAAAGACAGCATTTGGAGCGGTGCGGCTCTATTGATGACCAGTCAGTCAGTGAACGGAAGAACGTAGCAATGAATAAAAGAAAATACAGTAAAATTGTCAGTCGGTACATGCTGAAAAGTCCCATTCTGATGAATGTGGGTTTCAGCGATGCCCCATGTTCGTCACCGAAATCACGATTACGTTGTTTGAGCTTTCGTAGGGTTGACACTGGCACGACATACTTATACAATATTTCTTGAGGATTCTTTGTGTACATACGTACCATCAAGTAGGAATACAAGAAAATAGGTAAACGACGAAAACACGTATGCCGCGACTGTTCTGTGGTGGAAACATCAGCCAAGTGCACTTTTCAGTATATAATGAATGTGCCCGACATAGTCGCTTGGTTGGCGTGTTCGAATTCGATCAATGTACAATAAAATGTACCCAATTCTGCTGATTGACTGGATTCATTGGAGGGAAGACCGTCCTATGACATGATCTGTGAGTCTAACACTTTGACATGGCTTTTCGACAAGTAGGCACGATGTCCATGCAATGTGTTGCAGGATTGTTCAACAGTAACATGTGGATAGGTCACTCACGATCGCTGTCTTCACATAAAATACTAGGAAACTGATATACGCGGGCGTGGACAACTGGCAAGTGAAAAGTTAAAATCAGTGGGGATCGGGTTATCTTGCTCGATGAAAGCGCACGAGGAGACTTCGTTTGATTCCCGTGCCAAGCCGTGGTATTCTGATGATAAGCCAAAGCTAATCCACCAACCAGAACAAGACAATCGGAATTATATGGAGATATGGATTGAGATGATAGTATCAGGACCTATTTTTTCGAGCACGCACATCAAGAACCACCCCGAGTGTTGCTACACTTGTCCTGAATGGTGTGTTATTGATATGAACATTACATATCGAAAGTTGAATAGGAACAGCTAGACTTACATCGTAATACATCCGTTGATCAAAGCGGCTTGATTGAGACAGAAGATATCAGTGCTAGGTTCAAGAATGTCGTCGCTCCGGGACTCCGGGAGAACGAAATGGAAGGCGTATAACCTATCGACACGAGTTCAGCTGATGTGGCTGATAATTGAAAGCGTGGTCATGGTCACTTACTCCAGACAATATGAGATAGAGGAAATTATCCAGGTCAAACAGAAACTCTTGATGACAAAATTCCTCCGAAGGCCTTTGACGCAGATGAACGTTGCGAGGAGGACAGGGAGCGCGATTTGTCCGCCGAGGACTTGGAGTACAGTGAAGATCCATTGAGAACGAATAAAGGCTTGTGAAGATTCAGTCATAAGCTCACCGTGACTCATGAAAGGTACCGGATTTGTGCTTACCTCCTTCTGCATTTGGGGCTACAGATCCAAGTTGTTGGGCCTCCGGGTCAACCGAGTCCATGTTTTGAGACGAAACTCTTCAAGAGTCCTGGACACTATTGAGTAATGATAGTTGGAGCACCGCAGCGATATTGAGGAGAGTCGATTGGAATAGTCGGCGTACTGAAAGTACTAAGTAGTGTCGAGAAACAGACCCCTGGGTGTTGATTCATTGATGGGGAGGCAACTGTGAGCGCTAGCCGCACATCCTCCGCAATCTTTCGAGGATAAATGCATGCGGATCTGCCGAGGATCGTGACGAGATGTACTCGAAGAATTTGATACCATGGTGCACGAGTTGATGTCTGGAGAGAAGAGAACTTGAAATCGGCAAGAAATCCGGTATGAATATTAGCTCATTGACACACCAGCCAACTCAGCAGGATCTTTGAAGTGGAGACTTGTAGCGTATCACCGCCCCGGGCCCGCTAGCAGCAGTAATCGTGATTCTGTCCATATGTAGCTGAGCCCCACTGCCCAGGACTTGACGGGACTTCCTCATCATGTCGGATATCCGGATCCGGATGCTGCGCTTCCGCAACTCAGTTCCGAAAAAAACGAGTCTCATCATGATATGCCGATGTGGCTGAGAGCACCTGAGAAATACTCTCACATCGATGGGTTCTCCTGATTCAACTTTCCCTGCCATAGCTACAACAAAACCCTCTCAATCGCTTCACTAGCAAAAATGCTGTAAAATCAGCGCCTATATCTCGGTTGAGCGTTGGCATCATCGAATGCAGACCAGAGCATATGGTCGATGTTATATTTTCCTCTAATCTTCGCTCATTGATCCTCACGTTCACAACTTCGAACTGGCATGATGTGGCATCATTAGGTCCATCACTTGACCGCACATCTACGTCTAAATACTCTCCACCTCCGATGCCCATCGAGTCGACATTTCAACGCTTTACAACCTCCGAGGATACTTTTGTGTTACTGGGTGTTCGGCGCTAGAGTTCTAATATCAATACACGGTGTAATTGAGGCTGATTAGAGGATATCCGCGCTGGAAGAGGGTGCTCGGATATTCATGCAGGCTACGCGTAGCCCGTGTTGGATGAAGGACAGTCTCATAAGGTATCATGCTACTCACTTTATAAGATAATCAGCAACCTTATACGCTCAAGTTTTGTGGCGAACTTTCCGAAGCGGAGGACAAGGCCTGCAAGGTGGTCGTAAACTCGTAAAACTTTGACAGCGGTCATATTGCCAGATCGTCCAATTCCATAAGCCTGATTGACCCTAGAGAACCAGTTTATTTGAAAACACGGTCTGCTTCAGGATTGGCAACCAGTATCTAGGTAGGAGAAGACGCGTTACCCGGTGCAGAGCATGCAGGTTTCGATTGAGGCCGACGGCTTCAATCGGAATTCGTCGGAAACGTTGCTGACCTAATCTCATCCTCCAACGCCCAATATCCTCGCTCAACGTCTTTGTATTGGATGTTCAACGACTCTAACGCGCTCTTTACCCATGTACCATCTCCTATGTGAAGATCTTCTAGTCTTGTGGAAATATCAAAGGTTCTATCCAACAGTCTATCACCGAACTCAGGACCCAACGCTCCGCTCAACGGCCTACTGGCCCACTTCTCTCATTTACTTTGGGAGAACAGATATAGGAGAAAGATCTATATAGCCTCCACATCTGACTGACAAAATCCTTTGCGTTGTCAGTGGTTCCCCGAAATTTTCTTCGCGCTCGCCTCCATCCCGTCCTCTGACTTCAAATGATCCCCTCTGTTTCATGGAAATCGCACCTACCTTGCGCGTCCTTTCTCTACGTATTATTCAAGACAAAGTGATGGATCTGTGAACAATCGAGAACGCAGGATCTTACTTGACTGAAGTGGATTCTTCTGCTCGCGCTGCACCCTCATACGGTGCTGTTCTATTTCTTGCCTTATCTATCGGACTCAAGAATGTTCTATTATCGTGCTTTATGCCGTTCTCGGTAACTTCTGAGACCTGACCGCTTCTGTCCGAACTCCTTCGGTCTCTTTTCCACGATACGCTAAGGCCGTTTCGTAGGTATCGATGCTTGTTTCTGCCACTGAAGAAAGAAATTTATTATCTGTCCTTCGCAATGTGGTTCTGACGCGAGGAACGGCTTATCATGACTGAAGATCATACAATATTACTTCTCATTGCGCAGATTGTGCACTCTCGTTTTCGAAGATGCGCTCAGACTATCTTGTGGCTCCGCCTTACGATAACGGAGGCCAGTATATCTCAAGGAGACTTTTCCTTTGAGCGGTCCGTCTCGTAGATATGATTCTTTGTCCTTGACCTTTCAAAAAACTGTGATTCGCCAGAGCGTCGTCTCAAAAAGGGAATTCCGCCGGCCTTTGTCGGACCATGTGATTATCGTCCGATTTTTCTTTTACTTTCGACGGGCAACTGGCTTCTTCGGTGACCTCATGAACTCACTCTGCTGAGCGCTCCAGAAAAGCCCGGGGTTCTTCACGTCTATGCTTTGCTTCACGATACGTTCTCTCTAGGATCGAGCATGGCTGAGAGGCATAGCGTTGGGTGTTGGGATGGCCTAGCGAGGACGAAGGAGCCCGCGACGCTCCGCATAATCCTCTCGTTGGGCTATATAGGATGGATCGATTTCATGGCGACTGTACACCAGCACTCAGTTGTACTACACAACTCTTCACCTTTACGCACAGCTCACACTCATGCCTTCCGAAGAGGTTTTCAATACACCCGATGGTGCCACATATACCGTACGTTCTCATTCCTTTCCTTGGGTTTCAACGCTGATTATCACTGGCAGACTTCAAACGGTGATCCTATTGCTGAACCATACGCTGTACAACGCATCGGTCATAACGGACCCGTTCTCCTACAAGATTTCCATCATATAGACTTACTCGCTCATTTCGATAGAGAGCGCATACCAGAACGAGTACGTCCTTCTTTTATTTTCTTGGAGTCACGCTAAGCAAAGCTCTATGTCATAGGTCGTGCATGCCAAAGCGGCTGGTGCTCATGGGTACTTCGAAGTCACCCATGACATCTCCGACTTGACATGCGCCGCACTGTTCAATAAAGTCGGCAAGCGGGCCCGTGTTACAGCTCGTTTGTCAACTGTAGCAGGTGAAGCAGGCTCTGCCGACACCGTCCGTGACGTCCGTGGATTCTCCGTCAAGCTTCGTACAGAAGAAGGCAACTGGGATTGGGTCTTCAATAACACCCCTGTCTTCTTCTTCCGCGACCCATCCATGTTTCCCCACTTCGTCCATACTCAGAAGCGGGATCCTCAAACTCATCGAAAAGACGCTGATATGTTCTGGGATTTCTTCTCCCAAGTCCCAGAGTCCATTCATCAACTACTCATCTTATTCGGCGATCGTGGTATCCCGGACGGCTATCATCACATGAATGGATATTCGTCTCATACCTACAAATTCGTGAACGCCGCAGGAGACATCCATTACTACAAGATGCATTGTCTCGTCGAGGGCGGATTCCGAACTCTCGATTCGAGCAAGGCAGCCGAGATCGCCGGCCAGGACCCAGATTACGGATTGAAGACGATGTACAACGCTATCGATAAGGGTCATTATCCAGTTTGGAATGTCTTCGTCCAAACAATGACCATTGAACAAGCCGAATCATTCCGATACAACATCCTCGATATGACCAAAATCTGGCCTCACGCCGAATATCCTCTTCGTCCGATCGGGAAATTCGTCCTGAATGAAAATCCGAAGAACTACTTCGCAGAGATCGAACAGGCTGCCTTCTCTCCTTCGCATCTCATACCTGGAGTCGAAGCCTCCACTGATCCTGTTCTTCAATCACGTCTCTTCGCCTACCCCGATACACAGCGGTATCGGCTCGGTGTGAATTATCAGCAGTTGCCGGTAAACGCACCTATCGCACCTATCGCGAATTTCCAGCGCGATGGAAGTGCTACGTTCGTATCGCAAGGAAATCGACCGAATTACAAGAGTTCGAACCAACCCCTCAGTTATATTCCTCGCACGGCGACGCAAGCGAAACATGAGATCTGGCTGGGACAAGCAGCTGCGGAGTTAAGCTCGGTAACTGAACGTAAGTCATAGCTATCTATTCGAAAAGTTGCTAGTACTGAGATCCTCGTATAGTGGATTTCGAGCAAGCCCGAACACTCTGGAATAAAGTATTCGACGACGGAGCTCGCGAAAGACTCGTCAAGAACGTGAGCGATCACATCCGGAACGTCAAATCTGAGAGCATTAAACGTCGGCAACGTACGTCTCAAGTTCTGAGCTTCCTTCTTCATTGATTGACATCATTGCCAGTGTCCATTTTCGCGGCTGTCGAACAGACCTTATCGGATCGGATTGCTGATTTGATCGATTTACCGCACGTCACTCCTCTGCGAGTCCCAGACTCTTCAGCTGCTCTCAAATACCGAGTCAGCCCACACTAAGATGTTGATCCTCTACTCAAATTATCATCTGATTTTGCCTCCGGTTGTATATGAGAGTATTTCAAAGAGTCATCTGATTGTATTCCAGTTACGCATGCCATAGCAGTACTAGTACTAGTATTATATAAACAAGAACGAGAGCGAGAAAGATATCGATAAAGACTGGATGGATGTAGTTTGAGTCCTGATATGACAGCACCATAAAACCAAGCAAAGGAAAGAACGGATGGATCAACCGGAAAGGGATATCGAGTCAACAGTGCGAGAAAGCAGTATGAGTTAGAGTGGAAGAGAGGAAACGAGAATTGTTCGTCTACCAGTAGCACGGAAAGAAAGTAAGGGAAAATGTCGATAAGGAACGTAATTGTCAAAAATAAGAGTAAACCATAAGTGCAAGCTCACACCACAGCATCAACGATCCGACGAGGAACGCGTATCTTCATCAATCCTCCTCCTCCGCCTCATCGACATTGTGTAGCGGCGCTCCATGGACGTATCGTCCTGGACTCGATCGGCCAAGATGAGGATCCATCGGCATGGGGACAGTTTGAAGAGCAGGATCATCGAGCAACGCATCCGAGAGCGACGGAACGGGGATAGGATGCGATGGTGACTGCGAAGGTACCGGTATAGGCGGAAGAGGAGATTGAGGAGATTTCGAGTCGATACGAACAGGGAGACGTGATTGAGCTTGAGGTGAAGTCGAAGGAGATCGACTGGATGATTGAGCCATGGCGTCCTTTTCCGCATACATCTCTACTAACGATCCGACTCCTTTCCCTGATTTACCAGGAACACTTCCTTTCCCTCCTAGTGTAACCTTGGAAGGCGGTTTAGCGCTCAGAGCAAGCGGGACGGAAAGGGGAGAGCTGGATCTTGGGATATCTTCGCCACGTATAGGCGGAGGTTCGGGGAAGTCATCTTCGCCGAGAGACTGCATTCGATGAGCTTTCGGTGTAGATGGAGGAAGGGTAGGTGTCTGTACGTTGATCGCAGGCCCTGAGGAAGGAGGGAAGTATGATTCTTGGATTTCGTCCCCATCTTCGTCGTATTCGCCTTCACCAGTCGTCCGATCACCTTCATCGTATCCATATCCATATTCCGCACTAGCACCCTCCTCCGTCCCCTCGTCGTATTCCTGATCGTGATCGTACATTTGTCTGTCGAAGTGAGCCTGAGAAGCGATAGGCTCCAATATCTCGCCGGCGTTCCCCGAACTACGGACTCTCCTCACGGGTGTCGGCGAATCGAGGTATCCGGAATTGCGATTGAAGTCGAGATCGGGCGGAGGAGGACCAGCGGCTGCTAATGTCCTAGCAACTTCTTGACTCGCCAGTTCAGGATCACTCCTCCTGCCACCTGGTCCTCCGGATCCTGGTGAAAGATGTATCCCACCGCCGGGACGGGTGATATGTCTCCTGCTAACGCTTCCCATAGATGGAGGAAGTTCAGCATCTTGATCTCCCATTCGCGAATTCGACGAAACGAGAATATCAACCCACGAGTCGTCCCGACTCATCCTCCGTATATCACCACGGTCCTTCTCAGGAACAGGCGGTCGATCTTCTTCGTCCATACTCCCCGTTAGTCGTGTCTCGAATTCTAGCGCGTCGTATTCGCTAGGCATGTACGCTTGTCGTTTTGAGGATGACGTGCCGAGACGACTGAAAAGTCCTCTCTTCGACGGAGTCGAACTTGGCGTTCCTTTACTCGGTGTTGATCTGTCTTGCGCGGAAGATGATAGACGTAGAGAGGACAATGCGAGGGCAGGTGTGGAGGGAGCACGTTCCATACGCCGAGGGAAAGCTTCTCCCGGCTCCGCATAAAGCGGACTCGAAGAACTGACAGTTCCCACTTTATTCGTCTTCTTCCCTGGGCCCACAAGCGGAGTCCCAGCCCGACTCGATTGACTTGTTCCTGGTATCCCCGACATCGTACGATCGGAGAGAGGGGATATTGGAGAGTGAATCATGCTCTTCTTCCCAGCCGACAGCTTGATCGTCTCCCCGAGACCCAAGAACTTCTCAAACTCCCTCTCTTTCTCGTCTTTCTTCGGCGTCCCCAGCGAGCCTCCTCCGACTTGACCGATCACGTACGGTTGACCATTGAGAGTTTGAGCAGGTTTCCAAGCTTTACTTCGAGACACGGAGGGGAAGAATCGGATAGGGAGCTTCTTGGATAGAGCAGCTGACGCGAGCTGGGTTCTATACTCCAACGGTACGAACTCCTCGAACAAGAAGAGAATGGATGAATGTCTCGGATCATTCGCCGCTGTTAACTTCGCGTTGGGACTCCCTCCAGGTCTCGGCGTCGAAGGACCAGTTGGCGTATTGGGGGAAGGAGACGACGAGGAGGATGAGGGGAAAGATTTGAGTTCGACGAGGGCCCAGTTTGATTCACGGAATGACAATTCGGGTCGGTCCATCCATCCGATGCCACCGCCGTATATGAGGTCACAGAAGACAGATAAGAAGCCTTCCTCGACGACTTGTTCGATACCCATGACGGGGGAAGTGTCCCAGCCGAATGCTGGAAGAGCCTAGTTGAGAGCGAAAGCATGGTCAGTATCGCGGTTGGTAGAGCAAGACGGAAGATGACGATGATGAGAACAGAAGGACAGAAGGAGAGGTTGCGAAGGAAGTACATGAGTAACGATGAAAGAAAGGAGGAGAACGAGGAGAGAAGAAACCCCACCTTATGCGTCTTCTTCAGCTTCCGCTGCAACTCGCTCGAATGACTCGGCCAGGACTGTATCGACGACTCCAGTGGAGCGCTGAATTGCAATGTCGCACTCAACGGCGCATCGCTCTTCGTAAACCCCGAGTTCGAGAAATCCGCCCATGTGAGCGTGCGTCGTTTATCCAGTTGACCCTGCGATGGGAAGAGATCGTCAGCATGAGCACGAGGATGAGTACGGAGATAACGGAGATAAAGAAGCAGTTGAAGGAAGAAGGTAAAGAAAGAAGAAAAGAGGTTACCTTTCTCGCACTCTCATTCAAATCAAAATCTAGCGCTTTACGATCTTCGGCTACACCTCCAAATCCACCGAATCCCCTCGCCTCGAAAGCTCCCCATTTCAAATCCGTCAAACTCCTAAATCGCTCTTCTTCGTCATCTACGATCGTGGAACTACTCGCTGCCGAGTTCGTCAGAGTCGACGAGCTGGAGTTTCCTAGTGGGGAGGTCGTATGATGTCCGTCGAGGGAAGGTGTAGGCGTTGAATAGGGCGATGGAAGGGGATATGAGCCTGGGAAGAAGGAAGCCGGAAGATCCATTCTCTTCCTATACGAATCCGTATATCGTGGCGGTAGTCCCGCATTCGCACCAGCCCTCGGAGAAATTTTATTCCATTCCCTCGAGCTGGCGAATTCACTCGCTTTATTCGCCCAATTCGATGCGCTCCGGACTAGATCAGCAGAGTATAATCGGACGTTCCGTCGGACGGTGGTGACTTTGATCAGTTTCGCTCCGCGTCGGGGGACGTTAAGACCTTCCATTGGGGGGAGCATGGATGGATAGCCGCGGATCCAGGATTTGAGTTTCGTAGGGAGGGAGGTTGGAGTGCCGATTGTGCTGTGGTCTTGGAGACGGATGTAGGCGAGGAGGAGGTGCTCTGTTGCGTGGGATGTGGCTAGGTAGGAGGCGTAGCATGCTTCGAATGTTTGGGTTGGGATGTGGAATAGGAGAGGAGCGAAAAGCGTGGAAAGCATCGTTGGCGTAAGGCCGGATGAAGTTGAGTAGGTAGTTAGACGGGCCATGAGATTGAGGAGGGTTGTGAGGATGGATGATGGGAGGAGAGGTAGCGTTTGGAAAAATGCTTGAATATATATTGGTGGATATTCTGAAGCTACATGCTCGTCAGTCAAAGGGGTCAAAAATGTAGAGGAAAGACAAACCAGCTTCATCTTCTCGCCATCGGAGATACATCTCCCAGTCTAAGATACCCTTCATTTCAGCACCCTCGACAAGCCTCAATATCCTCGCCAATCCCCATCTCAACAACATCGCCAGTTCATGCGGTCCCGCAAACTTGGCATCCTCTGCGAACTTGGACTCGGCAGCTTCGGTGGCAGGTCCAGGCGCCGTGCCACAGGTCCTCAGGAATGACTCTATGAGCCTCCTCGTCGCCCCACTCGAGAGATCAATGGCGAGCGTCGAGAACAAGAAAGGCGTCTGCAAGCACCTCCCCTCAATCTCGCCCGATACGACTTGGACCAGTCGATGGACTTCATCCAGGCCCAGAATGACATCTTTCTGGTAGCTCAAATGTCCATAATCCTGCGTTGGAAGCTGCGGCCCTTGTCCTTCTCCTGGAGAAGTAGGGGCCGGTGTAGGTGCAGGCGAATAGGGGAGAAATCCGCCTTCAGACAGCGGAGGTGCATCTGATACTTCGGTATCGTGTTTCTTAGACTTATTTTTCTTGACTGGCGTACCAGCAGTACCAGCAGCGAGCGAAGTGCGCGACCCAGCAGGCACGCGCCCAAATTCGTCGGCTCCCGAGTCACGGTGATTTAGAGAAGATGACGAAACGAGTTTACGATTTGGTGTGGATGTCGTGCGTTGGCGTGAAAAGAGCGAGGGCATGGGTCGTCCGGTATTGATTGTCGCAGTTGAATGATATAAGGCGTGGATATCGACAGGTATCGGTAGCAGAAAATTGGAGGGTGTATTTGGTCTTGTTTTGCTATCGGACGCGTGCCGCGAGCGAGGTTTCCATAGCATTCGTTATTTGCCTTCTGTCTTTTTGGACGATCTTTCTCTTGTTGATCAGGTACGAGGCCAGATGTAAATGGATTTCCTCCCACATCTCAAGAGATAACAGCAGGTTTTTGAAGTAAATATCTCGATAAATCTGATTCCGCGTAATCCCTAATAGGAAATGATCCTCGAGGCACCGCGTAGTGAATTTCTGAGCGATCATTACCCTTCTCTATCAAACCGAGAACATTTGCTTATCTTTCCTTCTACTACGGAACGCGCAGGACGAGCTGCAGCACAGTCACCTATTTATTGAGGATAAAGTCGGGTCACCTCGTGTTTTCAAAACAGTTACAGCACTAAAACGGTGTTCGTGCGAGCTGCATGAAATTACAGAAGCTTCTTTCATCAATGTACCTTTACCCGCAAATATTCTTACGAATATCTGATGAATACAGAGGAATATAGCGTGAATACTGAAACATGATTACTGAGATCCGGCATTCGCCGACGAAGTGGAAAAATCCAGAACGAGCTGCTTACATAAGCTCATCCAGCGTCTAAAAATCTCGACGACTCGACGACCACCAAGCTCTCTTTCCTTTAACTCCTAATACCATGGTATGTCTTAAGCTTTACGCGTCAACAGAAGTCTTTTGATAGCAATTAACGTATGAAATGCTGAAATACAGGCTTCCCAAACTACAATCCGCACTATCAAATCCGTCATCCCACTCCTTGACCGTGTCCTCGTCCAGCGATTCAAGCCTGAAACCGTACGTCGTCTTCATCATCTTCATCTCAAATCCTACAACCCATCAACCATCCTACTTTCATCCATGCCCAAAATCTCATGTTTGAAACAACCTACTGAGTATCCATTCAACAGAAAACCGCAACAGGCATCTTCCTCCCTACCTCATCCACAACTTCCCCCCTCCCCGAAGCAACAGTAATAGCCACCGGACCCGGTGCACCGAACAAGACTGGCGAAATCGTCCCTGTGAGCGTGAAGGCGGGTGATAAAGTCCTCTTACCGGGCTGGGGTGGAAATTCTATCAAAGTCGGCGAAGACGTACGTATCTGATTTTCATTGATTATTTTCTACGAGGGTGAATGTTGACTGGGGAGAAGGAATATCATTTGTTCAAGGATTCGGAGATTCTTGCTAAAATCCAAGATTGAGATAGGAACACGTGAGATGCCGAACGATAGTTCGTGCGGGGCGTTTTGGGAGCTGAATCGTTGAGCTAGTGATTGCTGTGGTCGGGCTGAGCGCAGAGAAGGAGAGGGAGACATAAAATTGTTGGCAGAGAGTCGCGTGGCGTCTGGTTTGGGAAAATTATAATCTGAGAATATGTCTTCTATCATATTATCTTTCATATCTCATTTGTTCCCATTGAACACTTCAATCACCACTCAGTTCCGTTCTACTATATTATCCGTACCTGGCGAATGTCCGTAATTCATCTGCCAAGGCTCTCTGGCGCTCGTATAGCGATTTGATCCGCTGTATACCGACGATCACCTCGGCGACCGACAATTGGCCCACCGTTCTCCATGTTCAAATCGCGAGAAATCAATATCCAAAGCCTCACGACCGATGATCTTGCGACATCGACTCCATTGGAATACTGGCCTATAATGGAGAGGAAGCCAGAAGAGCAGCTTTGGCGGATCGTCCTCTGATCGAACCCATCCGTCATAATCGATCCGACGGAAATATCTTTGCAAATTGGCTTGACCAATCGCTTCAGGTTTGGTTCCTGGGGCTTCTGCAGTGGCATCGATGTCCCAGATACGAATTGTCCCGTCGTACGAAGACGAAATGATACGTTCTTCGTCTAAGAAGAATGCACGGATGACATCTCCACTGTGACCTTCAAAAGGTCTCCCAATCAGCTCTCCGGTGCTGACATCCCATAAGCATATAGTGTGATCTGCGCTGGCGGACAAAAGTCGCGCTCCATCGGCGGAAAAAGAAACTGAATTTATTCGATCTGTACCGTGATGGATGGTATGATGACGCCGTAGGCTTGAGGTCGTGGAAGGTGGATACCACAGGTGAATAACACCTCTGGTATCGGCAGATGTGAGGATGTTGTTGGTAGGGGACAGAGCCATAGCATTAACGCCTCCGGTGTGTAGTTCGAGAGATTCTCCGATCTGATTTCCAGTGTCTGGATCCCAAACCCGAATGGTTCTATCATAAGACCCCGAAATGATGCGCTGCCCTTCGTCAAAGAATGCTGCGCACATCACGAAGTTGGTGTGACCCGTCAGAGGTTCTCCAAGCGTCTCAGACGTCGCAGTGTCCCAGATCCGAAGAGTTCTATCTGTACTGCAAGAAAGAAGACGGGTTCCATCAGGACTGAAAGCGGTGAATACAACTTCGTTTGTGTGCCCAGTCAAGGACTTATGAGTTTTCATTGGAGCCTCGATGTCCCAGATGCTGATTGTGGTATCCGACGAACATGATACCAGATGGGTTCCGTCACGCAAGACTGACAAGTGCCAAATTCTACTGCGGTGGCCTCGCATCACAGTCCCAAGTTCAGCGCCTGTCTCCATGTCATATTCGCATATTGAATGATCAGAACGTGCCGCATATAGATGCTTTCCATCAGGAGACAGGGCGATGACGGATGGATAAGGCCCAGACCCCAATTTTGCTCCCAACAAAGCCGACTCCTTCATCCCCGCCGTGTCCCACACGTAGATGCCGCCATCTCCAATTGTTGTAGCGACTGATTTTCCGTCTGCGGAAATTGCAATCTTTAGATGGATTTCACCAAATCCTGACAGCGCATTTCCAATAGGATCGCGGGTCATCCCATCCCATACCTGAATTGTCTGATCGAAGGATGAAGATGCAAAGAACAATCCGTCAGAGGAGAAGGCGAGCGAACGAATTTGATTGGTATGAGCAGTGGAGTGATCGCCATGTAGGTCTCCGGATTCGACGTCCCACATCTTAATAGTCCCAGAATCGTGCCCAGAGACAAGACGTTGACCATCGGGAGAGAAAGTCAGCGCAAATACTGCGTCAGTGAATGTCGCGATCTTTCGTCTGTCGGACCATGCGGTATCGTCGTCGTTGCGATGGAATAGGACAAGTGATATGCCAGAGGGAGCACAAGCGAGACGACTCGCGTCTCCTGCTATGACAGTATATGTGCCATCACCGCCGTGCAGCTCCTCGACAGGGAATCGATTATTTCCGGTCTGGACGTCCCAGGCGCCCAGATAAGCCCACCAATCTCCGGCCCACAGCTTCTCTGAATCCCGAGAGAATCGCAAAGACACAATCTTTTGGCCCTGTACGCACTTCGGACCCCAGATCAGCCTCTGCGTCTTGAGATCTCGGAGGACGATCTCTCCTCTCTTCGATCCTACTGCAAAGTATCGTCCATCAGGCGATATCTCCACAATACATGCAGGGCTCGCCTCAGTCTCGTAGAAGGAAGCAATTGACTGTCCAGTTGAGGGATTCCAGAGCCAGATCAATTTATTATCGGTCACTGCGATCAAGACCTTTCCGTCCGGAGAGTATGCAATTGACAGAACTTCTTTTGTCCGAAAATCCCCGCGATCGCCGAAAATCAGATCGACGGGTGACCAAATCTGTTGTTTGCCGGATTGCACAATGAGTGTGCCAGAGAATCGGGGGAGATATCGCTGCGATACGAGGCTGGATTCGGGAGCGAAGGGAAGGGCAGAAATGTAGAGATGCGGTGGGCTTCGAGCGATGACATGGGCAAAATTGCTGACAAACTTGCGGGCGTCTTTGCCAAATTCGGCCACTTTGTCATCATATCCCTGATCACGACTGAGCGCTTGTATCCTCCAAACTCGAGAGACATAACATACCGTTGCCCATTCTGTCATCGTTCGGATAGCGCCGACAGAAACATAAATCTCGCCAATTGCGCCAAGCAATTCGAGCCAATGAAGAAATTGGCAGTCGATGAACGTGTGAAGGAGAGATGCGACCGCTTCGTTGTAATCCGTCTTAACTAAATGGCTAGACCAGTAGATTGACGCGTAGATCAGATGACCTAAGCTTTGACTACGTAGGGATGCTTTGCATTGTGCGGCGAGTTGTGGATTATGAGCGGTGTACGAAGACTGGATTTGGCAGAGATTGAATGCCAATTGACTGTTCAGAACTCGCAGGCACGCCTGAGCAAGGACTGCATCCTGCTCGTGAGGGTCGACATGGTAGATATTCTTCTTTCCGGCAGCAAGATATTCACGAAACAGAAAGTCGCGGAATGATGTGTGGAATACTTGAATGACGGAAATGGATACGACACCGGCGCCTGACAAGACAGAGCCCATTCGTTTGACGAAGAACTCCGAGGTGGTAGAATCCTCATTCGTTCCGCGAAGAGCAGTTATATCTTGAAGAGACAGTGGTTCTCGAACGCAAAGAACTCGACCGAGGACTGCACGGAAGCGAGACAGTCGACTTGTCCCTTCTGCCCCTGCGACCTTTTCCAAGATCTTGGTGTACAGATCTTCAAGGCCACTCAAATGGGAAACTTCTAGAAGAGTCTGGAACCGCTCCACGATATCCTCTACAGGATCATCTTGAAGCAGGAATTCACAAGTCGTGAAAGCCCATTGAAATAGGCGCTCGGACCTCGTCGTCAGGATACGGATGCATCCTTGAGCAGGAGACAGGGTATCGAATCTATGCAATAAGTCCGGGACGTAGGTAAACTCCTCGAGACGATTGCGGTAGTATGTCTCAAGGTCTGTCTCGACTTCTTCGTCCGAGACTGCCCATAAATCTTTGCGGTGAACATGTTGGGAACGCGCAAAAGCCTCCTCAATGTCACTATCAGGCCTAGAAGTGAGAAGAAAGTGAAAATTGGATGGGAGATTGCGCAAGGTCGGCGAGCCAGTACTAGTACCGTGAACTTCGCGGCCGGAAGAGAGAATGTCTAGGAGGGCCTGATATTCTCGCAGGGAGGAATATCCGCATTCATCAAGCGCATCAATTACGACGATGACATGCCCATTGTGCTTCGATCTCTGCGCAGGATTGAGGATCAGTTCCTCGAACTGTCTGCGGACGGAAGTTGTTGTTCGGACATCGGAGGATGACTGAATGACGTCAACCAGCGCCTCTGCGAACGATGGGATCAACGAAGCGAGATTTCGAGCGATGGTGGAAAAGAGATCTTCCGCACGTCTTTTCACCGCGTTGGAAGCATCAAAGAAAAACGAGGATCCTAGACATTTCTGGTCATGGAATTTCTTCGTGATAGAGTGAGCAATCGCCGATTTTCCTGATCCGGCATGGCCTCGCAGCCAGTATATCGAGGCTCCAGTTTTGGTGCCGTCTATTACTTTCGCAGCCTCGAACCATCGAGTGATTTCTTCGATAACCTTGATCCTGGTGTTCGGATAACACCCGCTCTTGGAACCGAAGTCTGCAGAGGCAACATACTTCAGCGTATCTAGGACTGATATTCATGATCAATTAGAGCCTTCTTGACAAATATGAAACACGTACTAGCTTGGTCGCGAGTGTCACGGACACTCGTGTATGTTTTCTGTCCCACGACCTGTGCCTCGAGAGCCGTAGATCTTAGAAGTTCGTCCTGGAGGTCTTTGAATCCGCTCTTGAAGTCTTGAATCTTGCGGTCAACAGCCGTGAATCTGCTGCGCAGCGCTCGTTTGACTAAGTCGAATAAAAAATCAGAATCGGATATTTCAATGCCATAGGCACGTACAGAAGTCTGGATGATTGATACATTCTTCACAAAGAAAAGCGCCGCAGTTTACGCTATGGATCAAGAGCCTTGTGACTATCGACTTCTGGTACTCTTGTTCCAAAGAAGTCCAAAGCCTGTTGATTTTTTCGTAGGTACTGTTGATCGTGCTGACGAGCTCGGACAATTCTTTATCGCGATCTAATTGTGCTTTGCTGATCTCTCACTTCGATCAAGATCTGAAAAAATTGGAAGAATACTGCTTGCTTACCTTAAAAGGCAACGATATCACGCCCCACGCGAGCTTCGCATAGGGGTGTATCTACACCGGTATTTCAGTAACCAGGACTGGGGATTACGCGGGGGATACAATGCTTACTTCGGCGATTGTATCGATAATGCCCACGAAGACACCGATGTTGTCAAACACTTCGCCTGCTTCCTTCACGTCTGGCGTCAGGATGTCTGCCGCCGACTTGGCAACCTCCGAGTAATCCGACGATTTTTGCAATTCAACGGGAGCTTTCCGTAGGCCTTCTACCGCTTTCTTGGCTGCTTCTGTCGCTTTCGTGAGCCTCTCGAGGTCGAGATCAAGTGGGGGACTCGGTTCTTCTGAACGAGTGGATAATGTTGCCGACACCTCGTCTCTTGATCCAGTTTGACTGGAGGGCGTGAACTTAAATGAGAGAGTCGGGATAGGATCGGTGTACTCGTGTGCTCCGGTAACTAATCTTCGAGGTTTAGTCCACTCTTCAATAAATGAGTACTAAGATAACATCAATCCGTCGAGCTGACCTTCATCGCCGTCTCGAATATTGGGCCTCAGTAACTCCGCGGCAAGTTCTGCTATCTCTGCCGTTACTGTACCGAAGAACACATCCGATCCTATAGCATGTTTGATATAGATCTTGACCGTGAGGGATCCCCCTCGATTATCGCTAGTGACAAGATAATCGTTCATCGGATGGCATATACATCAATTTTTGACTCACACAGAGATGGATTCGGTCCACGTTGGACTCAGTCCCCCGGCCGTTCTTTTCGATTCTGTAGGTTCGGTGTCGTCGATTTCAAGGGTGAGGTAAAAGGTGTTGTTGTGCTGGACCAGGTTGCAAATATGGCCGTGTGTGAGCGGGAAATTGTTCCCTCGAGTTTCTGTACTTGATCAACATCTAATATCCGCCGAAAGTATCATCAAAACTGACCAAAAACGATGGTCTGCTTATTAACTCCCGTATCGCTTGAAAGAGCAGTTCATCAGAACATCATCATAACTCATGAGCGGCATTTCCTACCCATTTCTGACTGCCCTCGGAGCTGTCTGAGTGCGCTCCGTCATCATTCAAAGTAGCTGAAGGATGTAGAGCGTTGCGAGAGGGAGCTCTGCACTGAGGGGGTGTTAGATGCGAAGAACGATGCGAAGAACAGTGGTCTTACCGCACCGCCTCGAGGCTGTTGACATCCTATCTCAGGGGAGTGAGCGGTTCCTGAGCGTCTCCGAGGGATGTTACCATCTGTGCCTTTGAAATTTTCCAAATGAAGAAACCAAAGGACACGCCGCTGCTCCCTAGGTCACGAGAACGGTAACTCGACGATCAAAGAGGGACATCTTTTTGAGATTTTCCAAGACGGAGGCGCGGTATTTTGAATCGCAAAGCATAGTGGGTAGCAGGAATGATAGATATAGAGTCCTCGGTATCGAGTATCGTGACGGTCGTCGGTCGATCCCACGTTCATCTCACGGCCCGCAGCCGTAGCCCCTAGTTTCCTACTCTATTTTCTTTGCGGTCGTGCATATTCGAGGTAAAGGGTGAGACAGCACTTTAGTAATAGCCTATCGACACGCTGCGATGTTATGATGAAACTGAGACTCGGAAGCTGAAGGGACTGGTTGGGACTGGTTCGGGGATGGCTGCAATTGGGACATCCGAGGTCCGATCCGTTCTCGGTCTGCTCATTTTCTTACCCGTTTTTGCAGCATTCTCAAAGACCGCGTTTCCATGGCTTTTGCTCCTGTATGGACATCGCCAACAAATACTTGCGTTCATTAGGAGTGCCATGAGGAACTTTGGGTCGAAAGATCGCGCCAATCGGCGTTAAAATCGTACAGTACAGGAATACAGGCAACGGTCAGCTCGAAGAAAAGACAAATGGTACGCGACATGATGAAAAAATCAATACCCCGTCTTCATATCCATACCAGCCTTAGCCTGTCTATTCAAATCATGAGCCATCTCAGGCGGTGCTCCTTTCCGACCCTCAAGATTCCTCATATCGACCCATCCATCACGGACCATTCTCCAGACTTTCATACGGCCCGGAGATGAATCCATCTTTCGCTTGCTGATTTGGCGGTAGACCGAGAGAGCTAAGATGAGCGCGACTATGACTCCGGCGATGGTTACGCCTGCGATGAGGCCGGCGTGGGAATGGTGAGCATCGTCACTTGGAAACGAATTGAGCATTAAGTCAAAGATTAAGGGTCGAAGGAAGGGTACATACGAGGAGGGAGAAGCGGTGCTCGTTGAAGAGGGAGATGATCCGGTAGAGGAAGGCATGGTGTCGTTAGCGACCTGACGGAACGATCGTAAGTCTGATGCGCTTTTCGATTTTGATTGATAGAAATTTGACTGACGGTGAAACCACAGTATTCGTTCAGGTAGTCCGAGGCATCCGTAACATCGTTGGGGAAGCATGATTGTTCAAGACAAGAGTTGACGTTGCTGACCCACGACGAGGTGCTGCAGACAGTCGGAATCTCCTGCAGGACACGAGCCTATTGGGCGTCTAAGTCATATCATTCTATTTCAATCTCGATGATCGACGATCCCAGCGACTGGCTGTTAAGACATGATTGCGCGCACGCAGTCCATGCTAAATCCAAAGTCAGATCGAAATTCTCGCAGTGAGTACCAAAGACATTTCATGGCTGAAGCTGGGCGCTAACTGTCGAGAACAGCGAAAGAGACACAACGAAAAGAAGGGACGTAATCTGCATCGCTGTCGTTCGTGCGTGCGTCTCAGGCGTGGGGGGTGAGGGGAGGGAAGGTGCCTACTCTCAAGCGAACCCTCGAGCGACTTGATATGCGAGACGAACGCCCGTGACTAAGGCACATAGATGAACGAATCACTGAAAGTTGTTCCACGCCATGCGATTTGGAGAGATCGACCCCTGACAAAGAAGGTCATCGGATCTCTTATCTTCCATATCTGTCCACTGACGTTTGAAAAAAGTTTAGATCCCCACGACTAGTTCTCACAAAGCGCACCGTCGTCTTCTTTCTTGCGCCTCTTGCGGCGAATTTCGAGCCAGTATTTCAGAGTCCAGGGGTGATGGGCCGTGCTCAGGAATAAGGGTGAAGGATCAAGCATCTGATAAATCGGAGAGGCGACGGATGATGCTGAAGATCAGTCTGCGGAAAGACGAGACTGAGCCTGGTGTTGAAAGATGTCGGTATCGAGCGAGAGTGCTGCCATGCATCGGCGTCGGAGCTTCGGATGTGGCCAGAAAATTAAAATCGACCCGAATGATGTATGACATCGAAACTCGTCGTACCCACAGTTCATGGAATTCCGAATAGACTCGATTTACTAACACGAGACTTCATTCGTAGCACCAAATGAGAGAAATTCGACGACCTGAAGCAACAGCTGGCTAATGGATTACGTCATCAGGAGCTCAGCCTTTGCCGGCGGCTCAGCCGAACTTGCCGAAGCTGCCGAGCTCATCCAAGGCATCGCCTTCAATCGGATTTGATCCCGTTTCTTTCGATCCTCGATCGGTGGATTCTTTCGTATTTGTTCGCATCGCGGTCAAGGTGGGTTTTATTTTGGTCGGTTTTAAGACCCACCTCTTCCGTCGGGTAAAAATTGACAGGAGGGTCAATGTGTCCTTCGAGTCGACCTTCGCAGCATCTTCTGCCGCTAGAGCTGGGCGATACTGACGAAGGAAGGTCCCGCGGTGAGATTATGCATTGGGTTTTTTAAGTGTTGGATTTTAGAGTCCGCCTATGATCGGCTCAATGCTCGTTTCGTTTCGCTGGGCTTTGTAAGTTCACAATGCATCACGACAATCATGATGATGATACCACAAGTCGTTGAAAGTACAATGGATTGAAAGACTAGAGAAATTGTCAAAGCGATAGCGGCGTATGTCAAGACATTGACCAAGCCTACAGCCCACGGAGAGACGATCTCTGAGCGATCATATCGATCGGCCTCCAATCGTGCAACTCAAATCACCTCCGTCTGAAAGCACCCATGATCCTGGACGAAGTCCTCGAACGAGCTGAGTGTGTGGTGAAGATCGTCTCGATGTGAGCGTAGGCAGGCGACCACAAGTTCATGACTCATTACGATTTGGCAGGAAATACGGAGTCGGATTTCGGACGCAGACCAAAAGGCGAAAGGGAGGAGCATGAGTGACAAGGATGGATAAGCTCACAGAGCGACAGGAGAAGGTCGGAGCTAGATGGTTCAACTCATGGATCGCGAAGCAGAGGCGAGGAAGGGCCGCTGGTAATTATTGTTGATTTACCATTGGTAGCGGCCGGAGAGATGCGTAGTCTGCTTCGGTCTTGAGATCCTGAAGACAGAGCGATGCATTCCGTTTGAGTCATGTTGGAATATTGAAAGACAGTGGCACGTAGATACAGTGCGTTGTCGAAGAGCGCCCGTGAAGCGATCTGAGATTTCGATTCCGGGGAGCGTGCGGTACGAATGAGTCGAGCGAGAAATTTCGAGGCGGAAGCAGGGGCGAGATCTTGAAGTTATGGTGTACTTCTTCCAGCGACGTTACACATATCAGAGAGTTATTGCGGTCGGCAAGATAAAGGAGGCTAGACTTCGTCTTCGGATTCTTCTGTCGACGAGAGGTTTTCGCTCAAGTGAGGACAGGAGTATATCAACAGTAATTGGTAACATCCTGGAGCAGATGATCGGGAATCAGCGCTGAAGTTGATTCAATGAAAGCATACCTTGCATCTGCCATCAAGCCACGGATTTTGGGTCGATGCGTAGAGAACTAAGAGGAGTGGGAAAAGGTCCTCGGCACGGTTCATGATAGACGAAGGAAAGATGGTTCGTGCGATGGCGTCAGAATGTCAAATAAGGCATGATCCTGGATCTTATTCGAGAGCGAAGAGAGGAGGGTGAGCACGAACGAAGCGTGTCACGATAGGATGGTTGATAGCATTCGATACGGCTGATCAAATGCATAGAACGGAAGTTAGTCTCGAAGATGATATGAGACATTGGGAATACGCACCAATGAAGCCATTCGTACAGCAGCTCACGTATTTTCCAAATCTTTATCGACTTGCGATCCAGCCGACCCATCTCAATCTCCACGTAAATCCAAGTTTCAGGCTCGTCACCATGCACGAGAATCTATGCTTGAGATATGCATCAACACATATCTACAGTTGAAATGACGATGGAGTCCTCACCAATCCAAGAGACAATCCTCAGGTTCGTACGAGAGAGCGGCGCCACGTCACGGATGTAATCGCGTCCGAGCATGATTGGGAATCCTAGGGCCGCGTATCATTTAGAAAGTTGAGACTAGACGTCGAGCAAGGCTATCTAGACCTTTCTTTATTAGTTCTGGCAAGAAATTCGTCAGGAGAAAAATGTGGCATAGTGGGGAAATGAGAGCCTCATCCGCTGGGCGGAGGTTTTGAGCATTGAGATTCAGAGCTGGGGTCGGGGCTCAGACAGCCAAGTCATCAGTTTCAGAGCACGATTGATGAACGATCGAACAGTATATTCTGATGGATACGGTGTGTCCGTGTGTGCGACTCGATTCGAGGATGCAGGAAACTGGATGCGATTTATGGTGTACCGTAGAGCTAAAAAAACACACCTTACGTTATTGCCTTTTTAGGATAGATTTTCAATGTGTGTGCGCCATTTGAGTGAAATTCTCAGAGAGCGCACGAAAAAGGTGTGCACGATGATTTCATCATGGTCTGTGTGCGTTCGTGCTGTGTGCGCGCTACAAGATTTGATTATCACGCACACATTTTTATTGATGCGAGTTTGATGGACTGTAAAGAATCGATCTACAGCACAATCTTGCATCAAGGAAATTCACCATCGCTTCGAATGTTGAGCTTTCGTTTTTCTTCGCTTTGAGTTTACCAAGTAGCTGTGTGCGCTCTCAAATCTCAAAATAAGTTCGTAGCGAAAGATACAGGTACTTTGCTGGATGGAATTCAGGCGCTTATTACTAGTATATATAATTTGCTTGTCGCTTGTACACAATCCCTGCTGCTATGTGTCAGTCATTTCTGATGCTATGTTAAATGAAGCTCTTCTAATCGTTATTTAAGAAGGCAAGAGATGAAGAAGATCGAGTCAGAGAAATGAGTCAAGCGAAGTCGAGACAACCAAACCTAGTAGTAGTCCTCTCATCCAGACGCTGTGACTATGCTGAAAACTGTAGGTGTGAATTGAGATGGTTGTTCTATTCTTGAGAATAGTAAGCTTTAGCATACCTCGCACTTCACAATGACTCCGATCGAGGCTAAGATGGACATCAAGGAATGTTTGAACGAGCCGAGTTGAGGACATCCTTCAAGAGCGAAGGAATGGATGATAATGACAATGACCTATATTCATACAAAATCAATCATCACTAACCATGCAAAGTAAGTTACACGTACTTAGGCAACGTCGTACCAGCGTAGACCATTCAAATCGCCCATCGAGCTTTCGGCCAGGCTTTCCGACGAGCTCCAGCTGCAAAAAAACACCTCCAATGAAATCAACCGGCTACTTGAGAGAATTTGATGAGTTCGGGTCGCCAGAAAACGTGTCGAGACGCGTAAGTAGTCGAGGTTGAACGATTGGCGACGCGACCATGCATGAGTTGGGAGCGGTCAAGGACATTCAAACTCCGACATCCCCGTTCCTCTCAGCGGCCGCCTTACGAGCCTACTCGACTTACGCATCACTGCAATGCTGCCTCCACTTGCTGAGCCACGACTCGTCATGGCTTGTTGCCTTCTATCAGACGAATCTCAGGCTGAGGCTCGCAGTCTAT
>KV428185.1:0-53180 GCA_001632355.1 Sistotremastrum suecicum HHB10207 ss-3
CGTCTACTCGATGCTGGAGGGGGTGTGTAACGGTTATGGCCTCCGGATTAGCCGAGCATAGCCGTTACGATCTCGTATGGACTGTTTTCTTTGGTCGATCGTAGAAGTCATGTATTTATTCTCCGATCCTCCTTAGTATATAAGTAGCTACTCTGCGCATGTATCTACTTTAGCTCTCTGTCCTCTAATCGACTGTCCTTTGTGTCTGTCAATATCCGACTGCATCAAGACTTCGCTTATTCGCTAGAGACTCTGTTCGGTCACTATACCGCAAGAATATAGTCACCGTCACAGACTCGGATGAGATGAACGAGATGAACGCTGCCAGTGTCGAGTTCGGCAAAGAGCGTAAGCCGCCGACTTCAAGTCCTTCTCGTCGACTCGGAGGGAAATCCGCACGCAATTTCTAATGTATACATTATGATACAGTTAAAGTGGCAACCGCAATGACTGCCACAGAAAATGAGAATGTCTGCGATGTTTCCGGAACATATCTATGAGGAAATGGACGGAGGACTGAAAAGACCGCATATATTGGGTCGGTGGCAGTCACTTGTCCAGTCCGGCCAACAGCATCAGCAAAGCTTCTCCGCGACCTCCGTGATCAAGGCCTTGACAGGAGCCTTCGTCACGCCCTTCTCACTAAACCCTCCGGCGCTCAGTTTAGATTTCAATATCGACTTCGCCTGAAGGACCTCGATAAGAGGTTGCAACTGCTCCACGAAGAACGGTGACAGATGCAACAAAATCCCCAATGAAGCCACGAGGCGATGAACTACGACTCGAATTAGTCAAGAGATATTATACTGAAATGTGATTGACTCACCAACTTCCTCATTCTGCTTCTCAGTGTCGATGGCTTCTATCAATGCACTGATCAACTCGACCTCCCAGTCTCCATTTCCAGCGTCAGGAAGCGCTTCACCTTTCTTAGCGTTTCTTTGCTGCTCGACCAGTGGACGCTGATAATGAGCGGCGACGTTGAAGGCCAGACTGGCGGCAGCCGATCGAACCGAGGCATCGGCGTGCAACAGTGAAGGTATCAGGGTGGAGCTCAAAAGATCTCGTAAAGATGCTGAAAGCAGATGTCTGGCAAGTTCGACACATGAAAATGCATTGGAAAGCAGTCGGAGAACTGTCAAGAAGAAGTTTCGCGGGTTAGGGATGAGATTGAGGGATTCTTTCGATTTCTCCAAGAGTATCCGAATTGGGTCAAGACTGTGCTGGAACGACGTTTCTTTCGCGAATGTGTTGTCGAGAATGGCTAACCTCCAGAAGTCCACCAGAGGGAACAGTTCCGGGGCGGGGAGCGTTTTCACCAGCGTATTAGTGACATCGATCCATTTAGCGACCGGCGTCTTGATATGCGACTTTGGCGGAGGTGCATCTTTTGGGAAGCGTTGCTTCAAGAATGGAGCGATCTCAGTGGAGAGGACCGCTATAACATGCGGCTTATTCGTGATATCAGGATTACTGTCCACGAAGGAAATCATCTTGGACAGCGCAGCATCGATAGCGGGCACCTGTGAGTATAGAATAGGCTGAAGTGAGATCCCTCGGACTCGAGGCAGATCCAGAGAGGTATGGGGATGGGCTGGTTAATCGATTGTCAGCGCGCGATTCGTTCACGACAGGAGAGATAAGCATACGAGGAAAGGCAGTGAATATCATCAAGTCGACTTGAGAACGAAGTTCTGCTGCATCTGCTCCTTTGACTTCTCCAGTCTAATAGGAGATCAGGAATTGACGGAAAGATAAGGAACGGAAAAGCTCACCTTAATACCGTCGATGAAGAACAAGAAGGTCGGTGTCGCACTGACTCTGAATTCACCAGCAATAGCATTTCCCATCCCTGAATCGATATCGACTCTGGTGAAAGCAACTCCTCCGCTTGCTCTGTCTCTCGCAAGGTCGTCAAAAACTGGTTCAACAATCTTACAAGGGGCGCAAGTAGCCGAGGTAAAGAACGCCGCTACTGCTTTATGTCTTTGCAGTATCGAATGAAATGAAGCAGGGTTCGTAGACACTTGAATCGGTCCTTCGATGCTCGAAACTCCATTAGTTTGTTGAGGTCCAGATGCTTGGGAGGCAACGTTATTGAGCAATGATGATGCTTGAGGTTGTGCGGAGCCAGAAGGAATTGGCTCTGCTCCAGGTCTGCGGTACATGGCATCGATGGTCGGGCGTAGGGCAGCTCCAAAGGGTGTCGATAGGAAATCAGATGGGAGGTCTAGTATGTTGTCAAGATTCAATGGATCACTTGTGTAGTAAAAAAATGGCACACCTTTGATATACGAAGGAATAGATCCGCCGGTTAGAAATCCGAGAACGTCATTAGTGAAGGAATTACAGTTGAAGTCTGGAGGGGGTGAGTGAGGTCTAGCTCAGAAAGCAGTTGAATGCGGACCTAACAGATGATACTAGATATGTGTTAGCACACGAAAATTATCCGCAGCGAGCAAGTACTGACTTTATCGGCTGTATAATGCTCTCTCATTTCTGCGAGATACTCTTGGAAAGTATCTCGGTCAATCGCTGTTTCTCCCATATCGACGACTTGCAACGGGGTGCCATGCTGTCAGTATAAGTGTGAGACACGTCTTGCGAGACTTTGAGTCAGACATCACCAACATGAGATTTTCCTGGCGCGGTGATGCTGATGCCCTGAGAGCCGTCAACTTCCGTCGGACACTTATTTCCAGCAGACAACATACCTGCCCGTAAAACACCTCCATCCCATAGGCTACAATCGACGTATGCCTAGATGCCCAATGTTAGGAATCGCGGAAATGCCATCGCGACGACGATCAGCTCACCATATTCCGTCTATCTGTCTGCCGGTCAGTTGAAGAGACATGTTTCTGGCCATGCCATTGCTGAGATCATAAACATAGAGCTTGACGGAAGACATTTTCTAATCGTTACAGGGAATGCGACGTATGTCGCTATAAGTACACCAAAGACAGCAACGTTCTAGAGATTGATAGAAGGGGGACGCGTCTCAGACGCGTAAGCCGGCCGGTACATCCCAAACCGCGAAGGCGATGACTTGCATGACCTAAACTTCTTCTGGCGACGGTGATGCAGGCATTCAGGAATGCACAGACACAATTACCTCTTGTCCCGGGTCGTATCAGACTACATAAGTCAAGAATCTAGCGGCCAGCACCATCTGCCTCGGTTCTCCTGCCACGTCAAGACGGAATGACGCTAGAAAATGGTTGGTATACCATTCAAAATGCCTACAGCTCAGGATTCCTTCAGAATGCACTGAAGGACGGCGTGGTTCTGACTTATACCTCCGGAATTGCCGATGAAAATACGGTGAGTGGGCCATATCTCTCGTGTAACTGCCGCGCTCGACCTGAAGACCGTCTTGGCTAGCTGTTCTCCGTGACTAGGATTGCTGCCAATTGCTACATCATACAGCCTGATATTGAGAATGAGAATCTCTATGTTACCGAAGCCATGAACGCTACAGCTGCGAGTGGACGAAGTGTCTGTGTAGGAACACCTTTTCCCCTAGATTTCGTGAACCCACGTAACATATGCTCTTTCAGGGCCCAGTCGCTGCCACATCTGCGCGTTATGCGGAATTGCAGCTACAGGATGCTCAATCCGGAACGTTCAGGTGCTTACTCCATCGAAGCGGGTGACATGGGACTGAATCTGCCTCTCCATATAGGATAGGCCCTCCTTTTACGGGCACATATTTTACTCTGTCGAACGACTATTCTGACATGAAGGTCAACCTCCGCTTCATCTGGTACATTGAATGCCTAGTTCTAATTTGTTTTGTTTCCAGGTTCATGTTGCAGCACCTGACGGTAACTCTCGGAATCTTTGGATTTTCATGAAACGAATCCGACTTAATTTGGACCAACGATCATCGTGTCGCTCTTCGCCAATATCTGACCGCATTGGGTATTTCATAGGCCACCCTCCTGCTTAGCGCAATTCGAAGCTTTCGAACCTACTTATGGCAAACTCGATAGAGCATACGACACCGATGCAGTGACCCATAGTGCACGGTCTCATCTTTGTCACGCCCGTGAGTAGCTCGTTGATCTAATGGGTCTTCGAGTACCCATTCTTCCCGGTGTTGGCGTAGAGCATTGGTGCAACCTCGTCAGAAATACTCGTTGTGTGTACCACTTATTCCTATGTAATGGAACAGTACTGTTTGAACCCGATTGCCGTTGGACGCACATGAACCAGGTTCGTCGTAGTGTTGGCCGAGGATGAAAAATGAAGACCAGCTGGGTACCGTCCCGAGTGAGAAGTCGAAAGCAGTACTTGGAACGAAAGACGGGGGGGTTTTTTTTTTGTAAACAGAGTGCCTTCGTCCATTTGTGCAATGGCATTCGCAAAATAACAAGGAAGACATCCGTCAACTTGTGAGGGCGACCCGTCAAGTCCTCCTTATCAAACCACTTCGAAGAACCTCCTCCCAGTCCATTCTTTCCCTTTCCTTCCCGTCTTTCACTTGTCCTCGGCGCACCTCCTCTGCATCGATGACTTTCCAGTCTTCATAGGAAGTTATCCTCCCTTCGGCAAGAGCAGAGGATATGAAAGGAGGTGGATCAGATAAATGTGGAGAGGGATTGAGAAGTGAAGTAGATTCTGATTGGGATTTAGTGGAGGCCGAGAAATGATCGGACAGAATAGATTCGGCGACGGCATGGGCGTCTATAAGGGTTGCAGCCAGGACTCCTCTGGCTCCTGTTGCTGCCCATCCGGAGGCATACATATTCTTCACTAGCCGTTCTTCGGCGGAAGCTGTGAGAGCCTCGCCGGATGTAGCGTCAGAATTTGGAGACGATGGGATCACGACGCGCCCACGATGAGCTGTTGAAGTGCGCATTCTGCCTAAATCCATGTTGTAGAATTGGCTCGGGGCAGGATTTGAGGGATCGATGGTATGCCCCAGAGATGTCACAACGAGGTCAGTTTTGAGGGAGGTCGTGACGCCTGTGGAAACGGCTTGTGTGCGAGATGGGTTCAGCGCAGTGACGTCTAGACTGAGCGTCTGCCCGGACGAATTTGAAGCGAACCCGTGTGGCAATCGATAGAATTCCAGTGACCAGGATTTCTTAGTCGTTCCCGGTTTGGCTTTCGACCCCGCTTTTAACAGTTCCATGATCCTCTTCTGTTGTCTGGATAAATCGTGGTTTCTGGCTTCAGAAAGCACAGTGTCCTCTATCGGAATGAAAGCCACATCCTCGAGGGTCATCATCTCTCTCACTTCTTTGGCAGTGAATTTCACTTCAGCTGGGCCTCGTCGACCAACGATGGTGATGTGACGTATGTCGCTCTCTCGGAGAACTTGGAGCACACTTTCTGGCACGTCGTATTTTTCGAGCCTCCCGGCACCCCCAAGAAGTATACGCGCGATATCCAGCGACACATTTCCTTGTCCAATTAACGTGACATGAGATGTGGACTTCATGGAAGGAAGTCGGTTCTGTAAGGAAGATGGATGGAGGGTGTACCAGTGCACGAGAGACAAGGCTGGCACGCATTTCCCATTTTCGAAAGGCAAGACAGGATTAGCCGTTGGAATCGGACACCCTGACGAGAATAAAATGTGACTGTAATAAGGATAGAGCGCTGAAAGCGGATGGTTGATGTTGTAAGGCAAGGAAGAGGGCTTGGACGATATTGAGACGTTCCCGAAAAACTTCAAGCGAGGATCGAGAGCCGCTCCGTCAAATTTATGGACACAATTCTAGATAGTAAACGAGGTCATGAAGATTGCTTATGGATGTGCAGATTGTAACATGCCTTTACTTCAGGATGATCAGGTGCAACGCCGTATCTCACCAGGCCATGTGGCGCCCACAATTTATCATAAAGGTGTATATTCAGAGGCGTCGCCGAGCTTTGTGGGACTAGTGACAGCAGCCGAGACGCAACATAGAATGCAGATGGCCCACCGCCGATGACAGCAAGCTTCAGTGGCCTGCTCATGCCAGTGAACCCAACTCAGAGTCATGGTTCCGCGTCGCCGAGCTTGCCGACCCCACTCCTGCCAAACACGGTCCTGACGAACATCAGCTGAGAAACGCGGCGGCCAATTCAATTGCGCCCGGATTCCTTATGATCGAAGCTCACGACTTTTCGGTCTCGTATTATTACATTTTGATTACCAGAACACGCATAAGGAGGTAGATAAGTAGTCTATACATTATAGCTGAAAACAGGCTTTTCGTGGATGTCGAAGATTTCATGTGATGGCTTTTATTAACGCCATGCAGCCTTGACGAGGTCAGCACCACGCTCTGCGAAGGCAAGGACAGCGGCCAGAGGATGGGCATCAGGAAGAACAGGCTGCAAAAATCGATAAGAAGACATTCACATGAATTCTTTGGGAAAAAAGACATACGATCACAGAGGCGTCGACAATTCTTAAGCCCTTGACACCTTTAACAGTTAAGTCAGGATTGACAACACCAGCTTTGACATCAGCGTGGAAAGGTGCGAGTTGGGCAGTTCCCAAAGCGTGGAAGAAAGTTGTTCCGGAGTGACGAATCATCTCTTCGATTTCCGGGTCGGTCATAGCATTAGGGTTAGGGCCATATTCTTTGACAACGAAACCGTCAAAGACAGGTGATGAATAAGCGCGACGGGCAGTTTTGATGGCTTCACGGCCGATTCTGATATCCACTTCGGATGTAAGGAACTTAGGATCGATAAGGGGCGAGGCGAATGGATCGGTGGTGTTGATCAGTACATTTCCCACTGAGGCCACCGAAGTGAACGCTATGCCCATCGAAGTGAAGAAGCCGGTGGCAGGAGAGGGAGTGATGAAAGACTCCCATGACTCCTATTCAGGGCATCCGGTTAGCTCCAATGCGACCGATGAGACTGGCAACTTACTCTGAATAACATCTCAAAGTGAGAACAATCGGATCCGATAGATGGATCAGGATTCTGACTATCGAAGATGCTAGCGTTGGGATGGACTCTGAAGAAACCAAGATGATTAGCAACAGCAGCCGTAAGGATGCCTTTTCCGGTTTGTTGCCATATACTGGTTTGATTGGCCAAAAAGGTAGGATCTCGCAATTGATCAAGTGTAGTTGTTGCATTTGCTTCCCATTGCATAGGCATAGCGACATGGTCACGGAGATTTTGGCCAACATTCGGTGAGTCAAGAACAACGGGGATTCCGAGCGATTTCAAGAAATCTTTATCGGCTATACCGGACAACTGGAGAAGTTGAGGTGTGTTGAAAGCACCAGCGGACAAAATGACTTCATTGTTTGCAAACACTGTAGTGACGTTCACTGAAAAAGTTTCAGTACAAGAAAGAGCGTGGGAAAGCCGAGATTTTACCGTCGGGGGAAGGAGTGAACTGCACGCCACTTGCTACAGGACCGGCTTTCGACGCCTTAAAGGTAAGCTTGGTTGCACGGACACCAGTAATAATATCAAGATTCTTGCGGGCCAAGACCGCTGGCGTAAGATAGCCAGATGCCACGTTAGAAGCAGTGCCCGCTTTCGTTATAGTGGCCTGAGAGGTGCCTGAAATGTTCAATTATGTCAGGCGGGCCATAGAGCCACTGAGACGTGTTTCCTCACCAATTCCAAGAGATTTTCCGGAGCTTAGGTCATTGTTCCATTTGCTGAATTCAGCTTCCGTTGCCACCAACTTGGTGACGAGAGGGTCGAGATCATTCGGATACATGGGAAGTTGAGTATTGAAAGGGCCCTGGGTTCCGTGGTCTGTAAGTTTGTAATCGTTGGGCCCCCATTCACCGCCAGATGGTGGTTTGAGGAAGCCTTCGGCCTACAAATAGTTATCAGCTTTCCGAGAATTGTGTATTCGAACGATGACCTACTTTGTTGAAGTAAGGTACTAAACTCTTCCATGACCAGCCGTTGTCGCCAGAAATTTTTGCGATTTTGTCGAAGATCTGATCCGTACCTCGTGTGTATAGACCGTAAACTATACATAGTGAGACGGGAGGTGTATAACGGGTAGTCAACGGACTGACCGTAAGATGAGCCACCTAGATTGTGGCCCATTTGATAAGTGAATGTCCGGTTCTCCATGCCTATTTGGGGGACGACGGTATAGTTCCAAGTCCATGGTTGTTGAGATCCCGAGCGTACCCCCAACGCCGGCGCATGGAGAGTCACTGGGATATCTTCGTAGCTACACCGAGAGAATTTAGAAGGCCGAATTTATTTGCAAACCATATAAAAAATCACGCACGCGACGCCAGCTTCGATCAAGAGCACCGTGTGCTTAGATATCTCGGTGATGCGTGTCGCCATAATCACGCCGGAAGTACCACCTTCGACTCATCAGTGTTGATCCAGCTATGACTCAAAATTGAACGACTAACCTCCAATGATCACAAAATCGTACTTTTTGTTTGCCACAACGGCAGTGTCTGTCAAAAGACCTGCATGGCAAACTCGTGCGACCGTGACAGCGGTCAACAGGCCAAGAATTTTAGGAAGAATCATGGCTGGAGCGCGGCTAATAGCACAGGGAAGGCAAGAATTGTGGAGGCGATATAGAAGAGGTCTGAGAAGGAGAAGGAATACGTGCTTGCGAGTGGACGAAGCGACTCTTGGGGTGGAGAAGAAGTGTTTTCAGGAGTCTTTATGGGACGAGTCATGAGGAGCAACAATTTTGCTATCAACGCCAAGTCCCCATTGCTAGAAACGCGCATGTTTTGGAAACTAAAAAGATGTATAAGCAGCCATTCAAGTATGCAACCTAGTAACATATCTACGCACCGGCGAGCTGGCCCCACTAGCAGACTAAATTCAATGACGGCAGCGACGGCAGCCTCCCAAAAGTTTCATCGACAGCGTGTCGACTGATTGGTTCGCGTAGCCCCAGAATCCACATAAACTGATACTCGGCATGAACTTCAATGCTTCACAATCGGGGTCGGTGGCAAGGCGGCAAAGACGCTCTTTCTAATCCGTCTCCACAGTTTCAGGCACGTTTCGTTTCACTGGCCTCGACTAGAGACCATCGCTGACGTAGAGGGCATTCAGTGGATCGCGAGATTCCACCGCAGGGTAAATTTTTTGCTCGTCGCTTAGTTGAACGTCTCTCTGTCCTGTTTGTTCTGTGACGCAGCAAGTCTTGAGAAGAAGATGCCTATGCATGGGTACGATAGAAATGAGGCATTTTTGAAACCCATGTAGTTTGAAATTCCTTCACGTTGTTCTCGACAGTTATCTTTGTAGACTAGATAGGTAAGGACGGTCAATCTCCGACGAGACGGTTGAGTGAGAACAATCGTACCATCTAAGATAAACTCGAAAACGTTCGGGGATAGATATGTGGCGTCGGGGCAAGATGCAAAATAGAAAGTCGCCAAGATGTCGATGATGACCAGGGCAGTCGGCTTCGGAGTCGGCTCCCGGGATCTGCAAGAAGGCGACATGAACTCGACAATGAAGAAGCCCCAGAGGGCCCGAGCATGCTGCCGTCCAGCCACCGTGGTATCAGTCGTGCGTCACATAAGCCGCTCTATCTTGCATTGATCCGGCGCTTCAGCCGCCCTCTAATCTGATTATTTGAAAGAGTTGTCAGTTGTCGCATAGTACCGCAAAACGAGGTCCATTCTCAATTCCCCAAAGTCACTCGTTTCCGAAGGAGGCATATTACTGCCGTAAAACGTCGAAAACCCCCCACAGGCGCTGAGAGTCACAGAATATCAGTCCAGTCAGCCCAAGATTTCCATCGGAACAAAGAGGATGGAAGATCATAGAAACTCATTTGGTTTTCTCCCGGGCCCATATGCTACTGTGGTCACGAGGGCATTAGCATGGTCCCAATGAGGAGGATAGGCGATATATCTTGTGCCGACCTACATCTAGGATAGCGGTGAGAACGGCGGCCGATCACATCGACGATACGGAGATCTGAGTTTGCTTGTTCAGCAGAGTGATCGACGGTTAGCAGCCAATATATCGATTTTGGTTGCAGCTGATCTTGTCGTTGTTTCGCAGATCTGATTCACGTTAGTAGGCCAACGATATGATATTGACTGTCTTCTCAACCTGCCAGCGGTCAGCTCGGCTTCAAGTTGAAGCGACTTCGGAGACAAACAGTGAGCTATTCTTCGATCTTGCCCATTTTTCTTCTATGATATTGGTTGGTCTGTCCCTCCTTTTTTTCATAGCCGAGCCTGAGAGCCCGCCGTCCTGCGCACAAAATTTGGGGGTCAATGGCACCGCATGTGCAAGACCGCCTATATCATTTGTTCTACCTTGAACAGTTGCATACACGTGCATGCCCTGCTGGACGGCCTCCATCGATGGGACCAACCTGAGGTGGGCGATCGTGAGTGATCGGAGGAGAGGGGCCAGGATGGCGTGATCGTCGGCTCGCCGGGCGTGCGGGTAATGCACGCCACTCGCTCGAGTGTCCCTCCCTCAGGTACGGCAGAACAGAAATACTATTTTTATTCACTTTGACTTGTTCGTTGCAGTATTTGGAGGTCTTTAATGGATGCATACGAATGAAAAGGCCGAGAAAACCATCAGACCTTCTATGCATCACAGGCGATGCACTGACATGCTTCTCAGCTTCTGCCTATCAGCCAATGTAAGGGGACTTGAAGATCAAAAACACTGCGCTCAGATGAGTGTGTATCACATATAGCCTTATAGGCCGCGAAACTCGAGATTCCCCTCTGGAAAATGCCATAGGAAGGAAGATGGATCGAGATACCCCTAGGGAAATAGAAGATTGGTTAATGAAACGTACCCTCTGCCAGCTACCTTGCGAATCGATGTTCTGTTGAGAATTGTGGGAGGTAAGGTGCTGGACGAGACACTTCGATCAATAGACAGAATTGAAGAGTCCGTTGTGTCAGCTCTAAGTCCCTTCGGAGCACGTGTAACGTCGATATATCAACTTACTGTAAAGCAAAGGAAGAGTATCAGCCCGGCCAATCCAAGTACTGCATGAGCTGTCTGATCAATAACAGATTGTAGCACACTACAAATGGACCATGCAGCAGGGAAAAACAGTCATTATATTCAAAGTAAACACGGAGAGAACGTCATTTTTAGAGATCAGTCAGCACTAACGAAAAAGGGAAAACAAAGACCCTGATTATCGAGCTCACTAAAGGCTCAAGGTAACAGCAGATATGCCTAGTCTTAAGCCTAAATATGACGGTATAAAACATCTATACATCAACCCGTACCTGGAAAAGGAGGTGCAGTCAAATTCCGATATCGCCGCTTGCTCATGTTAACACCGTAAACGCCGAGGCGTTGTCATGGTAACGGCGACCTGGAACGAGTTCCGAAGTCCCGAAAGTCAGGCGCAGGCCAGCAACTTCCCAACACCGACAACGACGTTGGTGTCCGGTTCGAATACGACGTTGTTTTCCCCACTAGCTTCCTGATGAATTTCTGTCTTGCACAAAGTTTTCCGGCTGTAGAAATCGAATTCCAAGTCCAAACTCTGGAATATGCCCAGCTTCAACGTCGAATCCATGACGCGGGACTTGGCCAAGTGCGACGAATTGGTTCACTTGGAGAAAGCTAATAGAAGAGTGAGATGAAACGACACATTCATGGAGGACTGGCAGAAGTGTCAATATTGGCGTGTTCACCGTGCAACCTACGAAGGTGGCTGCGGCGTGTTTAACTTCGTCCGAGTGAACATCCTCCACGAGACCTCAAATCAGTCTGAGGGCACTGGATGGAATGGTTCCAGGGCCCCTTCATTCTTTTGAGGCGAATCGGGATATGTATCAGGATCAAGCTCGTATGTTTTTGGACATTCTTCATCGATGTTCTCCTTCTCACTGTTTTGAGTTACTTAGTAAGACACGTATCAACGCAGATGCAAACATAAATACCGTCGACCGATGCCCTCCTTCTACAATACAAACTTCCATCGTGTCCAAACGCTATTCCGAGGATCTCAAGTTTCATATCCAAATCCGTATCTCCTAATATCTACGGAGGAGGTGTCACTGGACGGATGGCACTATTTCATTTTTGCGAATAGCACGAAGGGGCTTTCGATCATTGCAAAGGATTACAGAGACGTTTAGCACCTAATAGCAAGGCATCTCCCCCTTATCGCCTCACTATCAATGCAAACCCTGGACGACGATAGCAAAGACCCATGCCCTGGGCTCCATAAACTCATTCGCGGCCCTTGGACGAGCAGGCACGGTCATTCACGCGATCAGATCATGCCGATAGCACTCGGCGGTTTAGATTCTGCAACATCACTCGGACCTCATGCTCTATGAGAGGAAATACAAGTGTTCAGCTCGATGTTATGAGTGCCATCAACACATTAAAAACACGCTGGAAACCTCGTGCGTTGAAGTCCTCAGTGCTGGCAGCTATAAGACCACCGACCAGCGTTCAGGCGAGCCATCGACCGATATGGGCACTCAACTAGTGGAAGTAGGTGTTGTCGAATGACTGTCTATACGCTGATCATCTCAACGTTCTTTGATAGGTCACAACCGCTAATCAGGCATATCTCTGTCTTGCAGGCTTTTTAGTTTTTGTAAGCTCTTAGCATACCCTTTCACCTTTCAAGGACCGGATGTTCATAACTTCATCCATACAGTTCAGTGCAATCACTCTTGTATTCAGGGAAAAGGTATGTCTTGTGTCGCGCGTATGTTCGTGATGATTGACGGCGTACTAGTTATACCTTGGTGAATGTGTTTTAGCCACCGCCTTCGGAATAGCCATCGGCAAGTGTCTCCGTCTCTCCATTACTTTTGTGGATCGTTAATGCCCTCTCAGGCCCTCATGGAGCCGGTATCTTCGACCCTAGATCATGGGGATCGACGAATCTCGTCACTCTTGAGGTCTTAAGAGTAATTCTTGCCACCGGAGTTTTTGCTATCGGAATAGAACTTCCAAGGGCTTATATGAGACGCAGGTGGCGGAGTCAATTTTTTATGTTGGTCCCTGTGATGATTTTTGGCTGGTTAATCTCCTCGGGTACGTATTCTCGATTCAACGTCCGGACTGATGTCAATTTTCACATACTTTAGTCTTGATATTCGCCCTGTTTCCGAAGCTTGATTTCAAGTCTTCTCTTCTGATATCGGCGTGTTTGACACCCACCGATCCTGTGAGTGGAGAATTGGTAGACTACCCAATAATCCGCTAAATTAAGATAGATATTGTCGGTGGCGATAACGATGGGAAAATTCGCCTTGAATCATGTCCCCGAACACATTCGACTTCTGATCGCTGGAGAATCTGCTGCCAATGACGGCATGGCATACCCCTTTCTGACCCTCCCCCTTTATTTGATCATCGAGCATACAACGGGAGCGTCAGTGAGACAGTGGTTTCTTGTCGGCGTCTTATGTAAGTGATATTGTTCACATGCTGAGTATGCTTGAACTAGTGGCTTTGTAGACCAGGTCATCCTTGGATGCGTGCTCGGCGCAATTTTTGGGAGCGCTTTCCGTTATTTACTACGATTCGCTCAAGAACGGGGGTTCATTAACACCGAATCATTTGTTGCCCAACATCTGGCACTCGCCATCTTCGTTATGGGTTTGGCCAATTTACTAGGCTGTGACGAATTGCTAGCTGCATTTTCGGCCGGAACTGCTCTTTCTTGGGACGGCCACTTCAAGGAGACCACGGAGAGTGCCATCTTCGCTTCCATCCTTGATCTTGTCTTGAACAGCGCGGGGTTCATTTACATTGGCGCATGGTAGGGTTTCTCACACAGACCGGGAGATTTTATTGAAAGAATTTTAGGATACCATTCCAATTGTTCGATGCTCCAGAACTAGGGATCGTCCCTTGGCGGCTCATAGTGCTTGGCATCTCCTTAATTCTCGTCCGGAGGATTCCAGCTATCATCATCCTCCAACCTCTAATTCCGGATCTACATAACATGAGGGAGGCACTCTTTGTAGGCCACTTTGGGCCGATGGGCGTTGGAGGTGTGCTGCCCCTACCACTTTTCGAGCACTCGCTGATATGAATTAGCCATCTACATATCTACTCTCGCTGTGACTAAACTTCCGCAAACTGAGAGTCCACCCGCTAACCAAGCACAACTCCTGGCAAGCGTTGTGCAACCAATCGTTTCCTTCGTCGTCCTCGTTTCAATCATAGTTCGTAAGTGTCTCTGATGCGTGTCTCTCGATCAATTACCAACAGACTAGTAGATGGCCTCTCGATCCCGTTCTTCACACTAGGGAAACGCGTCAGGACCTTCTCCGTAACCAGTTCCAGGATGTCACGAGCAAACAGCAATCGTGACCCTGAATGGCTTATGTCGACCCGGCCTGCTTCAGAAATTAAGCAGGGTTTAAATCACACTGTTGTGAGCCTGGAGCAGAAAAATGCAGACGATACACAGAGCCTTGCGACTACTACTTTTGGCGGCGCGAGAAATGACTCAAATCTCGAGAACTCCGTCCATGAGGTGTGTATATGTTGTCCTAGAGCATTCCTTCGACATTCTCTAAACCCAGTCTTAGACGCCCGCAAGAATTCCCACGCCTGGCGTTGAGCCACCAGCGGCAGCTGTGACTCGCCCTCGACCTCAGACACCTATGCCGAGCGATGGGATGTTGCCTAAGGTGAAGTTTACTGGTTAAGCGACGACCTCGATGAGCGGTGGCAGGGTCACCCACACACGTCGCAATCTCATAATCTTGTCACGATCAATGGTTCGGCACGATTCTGAATTTCGGACAACTTGACGGACGTAGGACTTCATGAACTGTATATTTATCATTCATATTTGTGTCCGGTACTTTAAACCAATTGCCGCTAGATCCTACAAATGAAAAGAAATTACGTAGATAAATAGGAATTGTGGGGACTACTATCAGGTTGGTACATTTGCGGCCTGCATGACGATCAAACCGTCCTGAGAGCCCGTAACCACAAGCGCGGATGCCACGTCGCCAACAGTCTTCCTGAATTCTTGCCCAATGCCTCCCAAATCCCTGACGATGGCGTCGAGCTCCGCTTGATGGCTTTCCACGGCAAGCCACCTTGACCGTCCAGTGACAATCAACAACCGCCCGTCAAGTCGA
Organism: Sistotremastrum suecicum HHB10207 ss-3; assembly: GCA_001632355.1. Classification (NCBI taxonomy): domain Eukaryota; kingdom Fungi; phylum Basidiomycota; class Agaricomycetes; order Sistotremastrales; family Sistotremastraceae; genus Sistotremastrum; species Sistotremastrum suecicum. Next base: position 15,039 of record KV428185.1, read on the forward strand.
TTACGACGAGCTTGCTCGCTCGACACGAGTTCGATGACTGACTTCAGAGGTGTAGGTGTCGATGTAGTACTGAAATCGATGCGGGATAGAGCTGGGGTAGGCGATACGTTAGGTCCTGTGAAGTTATTCCAGAGAATATTATCGGCTGTTTCAGACTGAAGTCGCATAGTCGTGTTCGCAGCACCATAAACGGTATCAGGGAATGTCATGCTAGCTTCGTGATGACGTCCGAAGTCGGGAATGTGGGTCTTGGTGGGGGCCTCGACAGATGATTCCGATTCTCCCTCTATCTTGCTATAACGTACGATGGTAGCTGTTGTCTTCGAGCTAGCGCAAATTTGTACTACAAATTCCAGCGCGAGACGATCGTCGGGGCCTCCAAAGAAGGGTAGAATGACATGCTGTCGGCTGTGTCGAGCGGACTCTGTTGTAGGTCGCCTGTCTAAGAATAGGGCGACATCTACCGGCGATCTCGAGAAGACGCCTCTGATGAAACGCGACTGGAGCGCCATCGATGGATTATCATTGATACCGCTAGCCTTGAAGAAATCGAAAGCAGACATCTGCGAAGCGCTTCCTGCAAGATCTACAGTGGAAGCTCCGGCAGATGAGAATGAGGGTGGCGTCCAAGGGATGAAGACAAGGTCCGAATTGTGATCGGACGCATGATCGGCAACACTTGTCGCGAAGTTTTCTTGGGTGACCACGACCAACGATGAAGAGACTGGAACGTCGTTAAGTTCTCCGAACGTCCTGAAGATGGAGAGGAGAGGGTCGGCCTGCATGAGAGCGTCTGTCTGCGAGGATTTCATGAGGGCAGAGGTACGATCGGAGAGCTCGATAAGACGAAGGGCATCGACAACTGGTGGCAAGTGATCGGCCTCTTTCTCAGAAACGACGGAGCTGCTCGAAGAAGCAGGGCGGATGAGCTGAGTGATCGTCATGATACTGGGAAGATGTTCCAATTTATCCAATACGATGGTGAAATGGGTCTTCGTACTGATAAGCGTTGCGATAGAGCTATGCTTATCGGTGTCCATCGATTTTCGGCGTTCTTTTCTCGCATTGGAGAGGTCGCCTCCTATCGCGCGAACGCGAAGATGTGGCGGGTAGAGCCACTCAACAATCGGCGACGTGGCGAAGGTAAGAATGAGGGCCTCGAGGACAAACAGAGAAAACACTTGTTGAGTGAGAATCTTGGCTTGCAACCCGATGTTGAGCACGATCAGTTCGACCAATCTGAACGAGTTCGTCAGTATAAAGGACTCAAGGGTAGAACTGAAGCATACCCTTTACAACTCATCAAACTGCCGATAGTCGCAGCTTCACGCCACTTGAATCCGACGGCTCTGGAAGTAAGACCAGCGCCGACGAATTTTCCGGCCCAATCTGTGAACACGACAGCAAAAACGAATCCCCAAATTGTCCCGGTGTTGAGTAGACCAAGATTAGTAGACAATCCGGAAAATGTGAAGTACTGCGTGAGATTTAACAAAATGAGATAGAGCGGTAATGAAAGACGCTCGGGACTCACCAGAGGAAGGAATATGATTGAGACCATATCCTCGAGCTTTTCAGTCAAAGCGATAGCGAGTCCGTTATCGCGAGGCACAATCATGCCGACAAGGAAGCCACCGAAAATAGCTTGGACGCCAATGACATCGGTGAAGAAGGCAGAAGCGAAGACCAGTAGCATGGTCACGGTCATGAAGAACACAGTGGGACCACTCTCAATCGAGCCACTTCTCCTTGCAAACCAATGCAAGGCCCATCGAACTGGGAAGAAGAGCACGAGTGCCCATCCAGCAACACACAAAAGAACCCAAAGCGCTGTAAGACCGGAGCCGGCGTTCACCAAAGCAATGGCGAGTGCCAGCAGAATCCATCCAATGACGTCATTAGCAACGCCAGCGGAAAGGACACAGAGCCCAACTCGAGTGTCCAGAAGGTTCAACGCGGTCAGGATGCGACAGAGCACCGGGAAAGCGGTAATGCTATAGGACACTCCGGTGAAGAGAAGGAAATGGCCGTAGCTTGTGGATGGGTTAATGAAGTGATCGTAGAGTGGCTTTGACATCCCTGCACCGATACCGAATGACAAAATCATCCCCGTAGCGATAGTTCCCGAGATTCGCGCATTACGCCTTACGATAGTCGTGTCAATCTCGAGCCCAACGAGGAATAGGAATAGTACGAGGCTTGAGAAAGCTGTCAAAATGGGGATAACACCAAGGGTGAGTCGAGTACATACCCTATGTTGGCTGTAAGTGACAGATACGAGACGGACTGCTGTGGGAAGATGTGTTGCGTGAACCCAGGGACTCTCCCTGTCAGAGATGCATATTGGGTATCGTCAGGAAAGGCATGACAAAAAAAGCGAACCCATTGCGGTGGGACCCAGTATAATTCCAGCAATAACTTCAGCGATGACCTTTGGCTGTCGAATTTTCTTGAATGCCAGAGCCAGCAACTGGCAGAGAGTAACAATGATACCTGGATTGGCCCCGCCTTCAGCATCTCATCGTAACACCGAAAATCGTGACGTACCCATTTGAATAATCCATAGTCGTAGGGGATCGCTAGTGTTCACAGCAGTTGGGTCTTGACCATTGAGCAAACCCCCCTAGAGTGCCCAGTTATCGTGTACAGGTCAGAAAAGAGGTGGCGAGGGGCCGAGATGTGTACAAACCTGTTGGCTGACTGCACGTCGCGCGATAGAGAGGACCTGGTCCGAGAAGGAACCAAACTGAAGAGTCATCGTAGTGATAGGGAGAGACAAGCTCAACCTTGTCTAGCGGCCGCACAGGGATCTTTATGAGGCATATTCAAGGTCTCAGTCGGGGAGCTCAAGCCGTTCGGATGAAACATGCTTATCTCCGGAAGAATAGTGTGCGATCTAGCCGAGACGTCGACGCGGCGGCGAGATGCAGCAGCTTCCCTTCTTCGGTCTCAATTTGGGCGTGTCTCACCTTCCCCCTTGTCGCGATGGATTCTGAACTTGGCCACAATTGAACCTGAACTTTGAACAATTAAAATGGCTATGTGTATGCACTCGCTACAACGGTGTCTTTGACTGATCTTTGAGACTCGAGGCTTGAGTCCAAGTTCATATGCATGATAGTATATTGTACGTATATGAATAAGTGCTGCGCAGTGTTTCTCTTGGAACGTCACGCAGTTGTTGCGATCAGAGTTGCAGGGACGCACATATCAGGTATCTCAATCGCTAGTCTCGCCGTACGGAATTCAGAATCCGCCTCCTAAAGTAACAAGAGGCTAGGAACGAGACTCGATCACAAGGCACACCCAATTGTTTTCCTGGACGGTCCTTCTTTGTCTCGTGAGAAAGAAGTTCGAACACGAAGCCTGCATCAAGCAGGATCAAAAGCAGGACAGTAGAGAGACATTCAAGGAACGATGACAGACACTAGTGCGACGTGCTGTGATTGGCACGCATCCTTGAATCATCCGATCCGGTGTTCAGAAGAGGTGCACCAGGGCGCTAACCCTAGTATAGGCCTAGTACTTGGTGGGGCAACGAAAGCCTCCAGACTCCGCGCTGTCAGACGAACCCAAGAAACTGAGCTCTCACAGTGATCGAGCTGGAGCTGAAGTTGTTGAACACCATGATTCCAGGTTCTGGATGCAGAGGCGAGGTCTCAAGCGTTGGATTAATCAATCACATGTACAGTGGACGACCTCGATTAGGCCTCCGTGACTATAAAGGTAGGATGGGTATCAGATCGACGTCTACATCTTACAGTTCAATATTACACATGGCCAGATCACTCAGCGCGGAGGGCGGCCTGGGCTCTGAGCATCTTCTGGTCGACGCTGAACTTCCTTGGATCCGGGTGTGCGAAGACCTAACCATCCAGCGTTAGTACATGTATATGAGATGCTCGGTATTCCGTACCTCGTCGATTTCTTCCAAGGTAAGTCCTTTGGTCTCCACGACGAAAAGATACAGAACGATGGTCTCGAATGTATCCCAGAAAACGAAGATCAACATGACCTTCCAATTCAGTAATTGGAGGGCAATGGGCAGTCTTCAAATAAACGTGAGTAAGCATATGCCATGCCAATCCAAGCCTGAAGTTATTTCCGCACCCAAATGTATTAAGACATGAGGATCCTTGAGTGATGATGTTGCCAAATGCGAGACCTAGAGAGGTCGTACAACGTGACTATAAGGACTAAGAAATATATGGTTGACTTACCCTTGGCTCGGTTTTCGTACGGAAGCACTTCCGAAGGATAAAGGGCTTGCATAGGGGTCCAGCCGAAACTGACTGATGGTGAGTTGATGTTTCGAGAGCCAAGCGAATACGGTACCTGAATACAACTAAAGCATGTTGAGCGACGACAACACTCGAATAATAAACCGACGTACCCATGAAAAGATAAATGAAGACTATCCCTGCAGACCCTCGCGTCGGACTCGTTGAGGGGTCGCTAAGGAGAGCGGAAGCAATGGCCAACAGGATCACGAGAGGTGCAGTTGACCATAACAGAACGCTGCGTCTCCCGATGCGGTCAACCAAAGCGGCGCCCTGTGCGCATCCATTTTCACAAGATGTCCCAGAGAACTCGGAACGGACGTACCGATAAGGCACCCATAAATGACGTGATTGAATTTAGAAAATTTAGCGTCAGCTTCCTCGTCTGATCGCTGCGCAACTGATTTCAGCTCGGCATGATAAGGATATTTCTCGGACGTACGTAATGCCGGCTATCACAAGAAGATTCTGTGCGTAGATGGTAGATCAGAACTGTAGCATATTGTCGTCGTGAGATAACTTACAGGAAGGAAATATGTCACCATCTTCGAGATTGAAGTTAGAATTACTACATGTAATGGCGAAATCGAATCTCTTACTCCATTGCCGCTGAGTTGACCAAAAGCACCTGAATCACTCACTAAATAACGGTCCTCAGAGGGTTGATAGAGCACTCACCAATCATGATAACCATATACGTCCGATATCGAGTACCCGGAGTATCCTTGAACAGGCTGCTAAAGTCCCAAAAGTGCTCTAGGCGACATGAGATGTTCATCATCCCAAGAAAGAAAGAATCTTACTGGGTCGCCTTCCTGGTGCCTTAGGTGCATCGTCGGACCCAAGGAGAGGCTCATTCGCTTCTCCCTCATAACTCTCGACTGCCACTTTCTCCTCTATTTCTTCCATCTCGAGATCAATTAAAGGCGAATAAAGATCGCCGGTGCTGGAATGAAGGTCTGCGAGGACCTTCCGTGCCTCGTCACGTCGTCCCTTCGTGTGCAACCATCGAGGCCTGTGCATGACGTTAGTTGCAATCAGATATTATACGAGACATGTCTAAGAACGACTTACGACTCTGGACACATGAAAATGAACAAGGCATTAAATATGGCAGGAACCATCTTCGGCAAAGCGATTAATTCAGGCGTAGACCAGTCAGAAGATGGAGGGCGGACCTGGACAAACAATGGCAGTCGCCATGACCAATTGTTTGGATATTTTCCAGTGGAAACCATCATGCCTGTCGCACTTATTTGGCCGACATAGTAGCTAAAGATTTTCTCAGGATCTCGCGATTGGTACTTGAAGTTCAAGGCATACAAGGAGTTTAAGATTCCCAGGTAGAGACCGCGATCTTGAGGTGCGGTCATCTCCGCTAAATATGACTTTGCCGATGCGCCCGCGCATGCTGGTCATTTATTCAGCGTCAAAAACAGACGTGGATAGATCTAGGAACATACCTCCCCCGATACCTGATTTCTTTAAGAATTACTCAATCACGTTAGGAGGTAAAGGATAGCTACCTGTCAGGAAACGGCCAAAGACGAAAGTGGCACGAGTTGTCGCAGTGCCCGTTATGAAAGCTCCGATTCTGCCGCCATGTCACTTCATATATTTCCGCATCTTAACGCACAAGAAACTCACATGAGAATGATATTTCCGACGAACATACTGACACGTCGACCGTAGCGGTCTGGTAAGATGGCTAGATGAGGGAGTGATCATCAGAGAAGATAAAAGCGAAGTCAAAAACTCATACATGCTGGTATGGTTCCTCTTTAAATATGATCCTATGTCAGATGCCACGAATACGATGAAGGCAGATGACAGGCGCACGTTAACGAACCCCTTGGAGATGGTCAGAGATTGCGTGTTGGAGGCAAGAGAAGGAGATTACACAGTATATATGCCGAAGACAATCGATGTCCCAACACCAGCTCCCGTCATGCCGAAGTAAGTTTGGTACTGATGCATGCTACAGAACGTCATGTCTATTCACCCGTCCACGAGAGAACGAAAGATGTTATTCACCTGTTTACACCACCCATGACCTAGCTCAGGATCAACAAAAGTTTCTTGAACGAGGTTGTGGCATTGGCTTACAGTCCCATCAAAGCCGCTATCGCTTGAGCCTAAACGTAAGATTCAGGGACTTCACGTCGTTCTTTAACCATTCATACGTACAGAAACAGGCACATAGAACGATAAGGTACATCTAGCCATGAAGTCATTCGAGTGACCTTCGTTCAATAGCAGTAGGGAACTCACGTGCCACGCTCTTCGAGAACCATGTTTCACGCCTGGATCTTGCACCAGAGCTGCAGCAAGGGCCTTTTGTCTGTCTAGAGGAGAACGCGGTCGTCTTGGCTGTACAGCATTATAAGCTAAGGATAGTGAGTTGAGATATGCAAACGTCATTGCAGTGGGTTATCTGACCTGTATTCTCATCCATCTCAGGCCGAGTGTTGACAGGTGATGATGGGTTGTGCGCTGTATCTCGAGGGTACAAGGTGCTTCAAACTAGGTGACGAGTCGCGGACAAAGTCTATGAGAACGATTACCTGAGAGCAATGTGCATCTCGGGTCCACGAGTCGTGCTGGCCAGTTCGATGGGGCACAGCCACCGCGTTGCGGCCGTTCGGGCAGCCAAAGCGACTCATTCAGGGTTCCCCGGACACTATCGCGGCTTCTTTTCGGACATAGCCGGGCATTTGCGTTCAAACTCCGATGATCACCAGATTTTTCGATCATGATTCATGACGATACCTGATCATGTTTTCTCCCAGTCGAGCTCTCCTCAATCCAAAATTCGAGGGATATAAGCTTTCGCCGCTTCCACATCAATCTCATGTCTTCAGGTATTCTCTCGAAAGGCACGTAACCCAGGCTACGGCATCATCGTCTCTTCAAACGCGATCTCTGTCTTTCGAAGAAGTTCAGAGCCGGATCAGGCACAATCACCTCGCTCTTGGGCAAGGAAATCGAGGCCTGTACATCGACGAGGATCTTGGCGTTAACCTGATCACTTTGGATGGGTAATACATTTCTAGTGTTTCGATTCTGCAGGTTGCTGACAGCTCTAAGCAGCAATGAGCCTGTTGTGAAGCGTATATGCGAACTTCCTGTTGCGATACAGACAGACGATATCTCTCAACAAAGAGAATATCCATCCGCTGTTTCTTTGAATTTGCGGGACTGGATCGTTGCTGATGGGACTGGCAGGGCATATTATATCACCGAACAAGACGAAGCAGACGCCCTCATAGCAGGGTCTTATCATTTCGTGCTTGACGAGAACGCCCCTCTGCGCCCCTCCCGCATATTGTCGACCACTGTCCTTCCGGACGGTGTGGTCCGGGTTCTCGTGGTCTCACGTGTGCCTTCGCCGCGATCTGCGAAAGTGAATCCCTCGTTCGAGATTCACGCATTGGACATCCCGAGCCCTGCACAAGAAGATGCCGAGATCCATTCGATCAGACCACAGTGGTCTTTCTCGAGCAGCGATCTTCCGTTGGCTGTTCAATATTTCCCCGAACAAGAAGCCTTTCTTGTCCTGTCCTCTGCTCCTTTCCTGCCATCGGGTTCCGCCATACCTGATATTTCTCGAGAACCAGGCCCAGATGAGATCGCTCCGATCCCCCGACCCGACGAGAATCTCGATAAGATAGATGTACCACCTTATTCGTGGACTCAAACCTCGGACTCCGTAACTATCGCTATCCCCCTTCCCAATACCGTCACCAAAGCGGACATAAAAATCGCGTTTTCCCCCAAGTCCCTCTCCGTGATTATCAAAAATCTCCCTAACCAATCCGATATTCGGTTCCCAGTCCCAAATTACACCTTGCGAGAACTTTGGGCATCGATTGACTCCTCGGCGAGTTTGTGGACGTGGGAGCAGGGTGGCACGGCCTCGCTGGGTCTATTGATGCTTTATCTTGAAAAAAGTCACGAAGGTACTCGCTGGCCCCAGGTCTTCATGACTGAAAGTCCCGAAGTACCCGAGACCATTGATCCCTCCGAACTGGCGAACATCCGGGATCAACTCGAGAAGTTCACAGTACAAGGGCCGATATCGGAAGGCATGGATATTGGGCATGGTCTGTCGAGCTTGGCGGATGGCGAGATGGACGAGGAAGTTGATTCAAACGTCGGTCGCAAAATGGTAACGACGTGGATCAAAGTCGACGGGTCACTACTGGAATCCAAAACTTCCCCGCCTTTCGATCTTTTATCGACGCCAATTCCTACCGCTTTGCCTTTTACGAGCAGCAATACGTACAGCTTGGTCGTCAAGAACACAGTCGATGGGGTCGTCTTTACCCATACCTTTGACAGTACCGGGGCTCCTAAATGGACACACCACTCGACGTTCCCTGCCGTCGCTTTCGTCTTGGCCACGAAGCGTGATACTCGATTCACGTATCATGTCCCTGAAAAGGCCGTATTTGCTTTCGAGAGCGGGAGCAGCGTTGGAGGGAACAACGTTTATATTTATCGCGCGACTGATAAACCGAAAGAAGCTTGGGCGAAACAGGCGATATTACCCGTCACTGACGGGAATAGCGGGAGTCTTTTAGGCATCGGGGCCTTCCCATCGAACAATGGGAAGACCGTAGTTCTATGTCTTTGTGAGAGGGAAATCATTATCCTCGTCGATGTGCTATAGCGCAGTGTCCGGGGGTCTGTAACAGCGCTCTCGACTGACAACGTCCAGGTGATTTTCATTCAATATACAGCATACATGCGAAGAGGGAGGATGGTATCGGTTGCTGTTTATATACGACTTGGAGGAACAGCACATTATACAGGGAATTATAAGAACCAAGCAAGAAGTTGCATGCTTCTACAACGAACATGGCGACCTTCCCAATGAAAACACCCAACAAAGCATTTGGTTACAAAAAGAAGATCATGCTCTATCCTACACTTTCAACGGGCTTTCTGAAGAGTCCATGAGCCCTTCCGCTTTGACAGCCGCAGACGGCACGTCGCCATCCGGTCGATGAGAGAGCTGCGGCGGGAGGGGTGATGACGTGCCTTGTGCTGGGGTGGCAGCTACTACTACTGGGGAACCAGGGGGAGAGGGCGTTGAATGATCGAAAAGCTCCTGGTGTGCTTGGCCAGTCCCATGCGTTTGATCATCGTCTCCATCCGTATTTGATACTTCTTCCACTGTGGCACCCTCGCCTCCCGTCTCGATATCTTCCATTTCCTCATCTTCGTCCTCAGCACCATTCGCACCGTTCGACAACTCTTCAAGTTGATCCTTAAGTGACTTGGTGGGGGTCCACCCTCGGTCCATGTCGTCTTCATTACTATCTTCGTCGTCGTCATAATTCAAGATGCCTGAATTGCTCATAACGCCGCCCGAAGACGGTATAAACGAAATTCCTCCTCCGGCGAGGACACGGGCCAATGCCGAAATCCCAGTCCCTCGCAGGCTGAGGGGACCGCCATTGGCGTCATTGTTGTACCCTTGCTGACGTTGGCGTTCAGCATTCTGGATGCGTATGGGGGCATAGACCTCAGGAAGGTCTTCGGGGGTTTCATTGCCAACCTTTCCCTCAACACGCTCTTTTACCCATGCGGCCCATTCTTCCAACGTTCGGCCGTTCAGGATGGCAACAATAAGGACAGTCATGTTATCCATGCCAATGCCAGATTTGCGATCGTTATCCGGAGCAAGACAATGGTTCATCATGTCTTCGCAGATCTCTGCCAGCGGCTTTCCGTTGGCAACAGACCGGCGCACAAAATCAACAGACTGTTGGGAGGACAGGCAGTCCCAGATGCCTGGTTTAAGATCAGATGAGGGAAAGCCAACGTGTCGAGGTTAAACACTGACCATCGCAGGCAATAATGAGAAACTCGTCATCTTCCGTAATTTGATGTTCGATGATTTCTGGATTTGCTGTGATCACCTGGTCCTCGGGTGAAAGGGTGTAGTTTTTCTTGAACTCGAAATCTCCAATGGCTCGAGAGAGGGCAAGGTTGCCTAAATTCGAAATACATCAGTAAAGACCGAGAGGAGGTTCGCTCAACAAACCGTTGACACGACCAAATTCGACGTATCCACCCGCCGCTCGGATTCTAGCACTTTCGCCTGGGGCATTATGAGACAACTTATTTGATGCAGGTACGGGGTATGGCTCACCTTCATTCTCCGGCTTGTGATCGTAACTCATTGCTTTGGCATAGCCCTTGGAGCTGAGGACACTGCGCGAGTCACCGGCATTTGCCTACACGGCAAGATGAGTGGACCAGATGGAAGTGCGGTCAAACGCCGGCTTACCACTAAGATTCGTCGATCATCCGTAAACAGTGCAGCGACGGCCGTGCAACCGGAAGGGTCATTGAAAAACGTAGGATCTTCACAAAGAATCTTAGCGCGTCTGTAGATGCGTGGCTTAACATCTTGACTTACCTGCTCGTAAATCCTCATCCGTGCCCAAGAATGCTTTCTTCAAGGCCTCCTGATATAATTTTTGCTTATAATGTGCCTCCCCCACCAGTCGTTTGTGAACGTGGTCGCCCGCGTATTTAGAAATAGTAGCCCCTGAGTTTTAGCCGCGACATTAACGAAGTGGTATAAACATGAGGGTCGGCGCTCACCGCCATGGCCATCATAAACGGCGAAGAAAGCGTTAGGATTGGGGTCCGAAGGCTCTTCTAGACTCAGAATCGTTGCATGAGCGTCTTCCATGGCTGTGGCAAATATATAAGTATAAACCAAAAATCAAGCTTTTGCCCGAGGAAGGAAAACAAGACGCGCGAAGGCATATAGCATAGAAACAAACCCGTAGCAAAGAGCGTTTGAACAAGAAAACAACCAAGCCAATGGGCGAAGGGTGCAATGAGACAATGGAAGACCGAACTCACAAACGCGCCATCCTTGCATCTCTGACACCGCGTAGGCGTAGCGATTATTGGAATCCGAATGTGTGTGTTTCGTTTCCACTGTAATAAATCAACGTGAAGGTAAGAAGTTATGTCGTGTTTTAAGATGAGATTGATGGTGTATGACGAACCAGGTTGCGACAGTAAATGACCCTGCACTCACAAAGTCAGAATGACGGAAACTGCTTGGATGGAAGGTACTGACCATGATATTTCGAAATACCGAGGAGAATCAAGATTGAGATGAAAATTTTAGGGCCGTAACGGTTAGGGAAGAATATGGCAAGCTCTTGAGTGCCGTGAATCGATCAGAAAAGTCGGGGTTGGCGTAAGGATGATCACAGCGATACAGGGAAATATATACGTCTGAATCAGAGGGATTTATCTTGTAGGTTTTGTGGTCGTCTGACTCGGAGCGAACTGAGAGCAAGGTATGGAGGGTATCGGTATTTGGACATATTTGGACAACCGATAACGGGAATGTCACCATCGATCTCTTGAAGCTCTGTTGGGCTGCGTTGGCCTGTGCATCTCTTTGACATTGATATTGTCAGGTCTTATGCTGCTTATTACAACTCTATCTAAAACTACTGCACTCGAGGACGACCACTGGCAGCCCTGGAGTCCTCGACTTGGCCTCACGATATAAAGAAACTGCGTCATCCAGCCTCAGGCACCACGTCATTCAGTTGGGGTTCGGGTACTTGTCCAGACTCGCAGTCCAGCTTTCGCGCAGTCATGTTGGCAATTCAAGTTGTTCCGCAGTGGATGCATAATGCAATACATGCTTCTCCACATTCCTGTGCTTCTGCTGGTGGAGTGACGATTTACTTGGCAGTTGTATGCTCTACTATCAATATTGTTGTGGACGGACCGCAAGAAACTTCATTGTGAGTGGGGGATATAAGACTATACGATTACATGAATTTTTGGCAGAAGCTAGTGATACAATGCGCAGGAAATATGGTACTGTACAGTTAAGCAGAAGATTTATTGGATATCGATCTTGACGCTCTGTTGATCTTCAGCGCGCGGCACCCTCAAAGTGAGGATCCCGTCTTCCAATTTTGCGGACACCTTAGTGGCGTCGACTGGCCGAGGAAGCCAGACAGTGCGAGTGAATCTCGTTCCGGCGAACGGTCGCTCGGTCGAGATCTGATTTGAGGTTTCAGCTGGAACAACTACCGAATCAGATACTCATACTGTTTGATATCCAAGAAAAGACTTACTCGATGTCTGTTCCTCGCCTCCTGTGGCTTTCGCAGTATCGACTTCTGGGCTTGTGTCTCCAGTGCTATTTCTCAGTCGAGAGTTGATGTGTCCCTCTATAGTGACACTTTGTCCGTTGGCTCCGATTCTCACATCAATGTTCTCCTTCTTTACTCCTGGTAGTTCGGCTTCGACGACATAGGTCTTCCCCTCCTCTGAGACGTCGACACTTGGCCGGAACATCTGCGAGTTGAGGAAGGAATCCCCGAGGCCTAGTCGCCGAGAATAGGGAACGAAAGCAGGATGAGTGAATGGCTCCTCGAGGAGACGGAAGAGAGGGCGAAATTCGTTGAAGAGGTTGCGTCCAATAGACATGTTCAGATCGTTGTTTGGTTGTGAGGTGTGAGCGGGCAACGTTCTTCATCTCTTATATATTCTTGACCATTTGATTCTTGCGGTTTCGTGTGTTTTCTCGAAAATGTCTGGTTCGCGTCATCAGGTCTGCCGAAAAGCCGCGCACATTCCAGAACATTGCCTAGTCATCGGCTTAGTCAGCATCTCATCTTTTGCGCTGCTCCGCGCCGGTCGATCAACTGCGTGTAGTACATTTTAACTTCGAACACCGCGGTTTTGAGACGAGGGTTCGACAAGGCGAAGTTCGATGACGAGCTCAGCTTAAAATCTGCATGAGATTCGCGCCGTATGATTGAAAGACGATTCCGATCCGAGATTTGTCCTAATTAAGAATTTCGAGAGTGTGTGAAAAGTCATTGAATCTTACACAATTACGGGAGGTTGGGCGGCGGGATGCATCGCTCGAAAGAAGATCGGCAATAAACTTGTCAAGGAAACCTGGGTTCGAACTGGAAGCGGCAGCTCGGAGCAGCGGAGTATGAATTGCTCTGCCTCTCGTCCACAACAATCAAACATCGAACTTGACGATCGTGAGATTCCAAGTTCGCTCTAATCGGCATGGACCGTAGAAGAACGTTGGGTAATAGACCACTCACATCGGAAGGTCTGTTTTCAACCCACTTTATGTTGTTTTTGTTCAATTTCTCAACGCGTTCCTTGTAGAGCTTCGAATATGGAGTCAAGCGACCGAGCGGCTGGCCATGGTCAATGCGGCCATGGATAGCGCAGCTGGTCATGTGGGAAGAACAAATCAGCTTATTGAAGAGGTATCGATGTCAGAACCGAGTAAATCTCTTTACAAGAAGCTGCATTCTTCGCTCCAAGATACTAAGAATGCAGCCGATGATGAAGTAAAGCAAGTGTCGTGTGGTCTTGATGACTCATAAAACTCTAATAAACATTTATCGACAGAGCAATTGGAGAGGCTCTCGAACATGTCCAAATATTAGTGGCACTTCGCAGATCTTCTGATACTCAACAAGGTAACCGAGCCGCCAGTGCTATTACGTATAGTCAACGTGAAATTAACCCGACCCAGAGAAACGTGCAAAGCGTGTTCGATTGTCCTCTCCTATGTCTGGGACTGCTTCTGTTGATAGAACACCGCCACCATCTACTCTGAGTCAGTCACGGACCGGACAGGGGCAACCGGCCAGTACATTTGCCAAGGACGCAAAGTCCCGCCGAGATGCTTTAAATGCCCAGTTACCATTACAGGCAGGTCGTAAAGTCGCCTTTCACCCTCCAGCCAGCAAGAACGCTGGTGAAGGGAAAGATGGCGATGGTGGGCAAGCCGAGACCGACTGGATTCTGGCAGTTGTTAAGGGTTTAATCCCGGGCGATAAAAAGCGCGCGGGGATGGTCACGCCCCTTGCTAGTATGTACGAAGTGCAAGATGTAGAAGGAACCGAAGATGGACAACCGGGACAGTAAGTTGGAACGATGGCTCGAGAGGTCTTGGCTAATCTGGTGTCTAGGACATATAGAACGAGCCTGAGATCATTAATACCTCTGCCGGATCCAACCGCACCCGTCGGAAGTCCTTCACATCCAAGCTCATATGAAGAGTTTCCTGTAGGGAGTACTGTTATGGGCTTATACCCAGATACAAGCTGTTTCTACAAAGCCAAGGTCATACACGGACCTAAAGATTTCCATGGTCCTAGGGTAAGGTTCTCTCCAATGCTTCTCCCTTGTGATCTGATCAATAACAACAGAATGCAATGACCAAGAATTCCCCGATGTACAGACTTCAGTTCGAAGATGATGATGAGCAAGTTAGACCCGTGGCAGGTCACCTTGTTGTTGAATGGCCTGGTCAGTGACCGATGATAGTGTAAGTGGAGTTTGAGCAATGTAGCATATATTAGTGTAATATGTGTAACTTGGAATATCCAACTTTCGATTGGGGCGTCATCATCGTCGGTTAATATATATCACTCCGTGTACATACATACGTAACTGACAGAGATACTTTGACACGATGAAGTCGCGAGAACAAATAGCGGGTAAAACACGCTGTTGAATAACATTCGAATGACATTGCGAGACGTTGGTACATGTGGACTATCCATAAGCGAAGACAACGTATCTCAAAATATCTTCAAGTCTTCTGAGAGTTAGCTAATTTCCTAATTGAGATATCATAGACAACTAAGGTGTTGCTTCTAAGTGAGGTTTCATTGTACTGTGAGAGGAGCTTCATACCTTCTTCAATCTTTTGCATATCATACCTCGAGACGATGATTAATTTTCAATAATTTCATTCGGTCTCTCCCTGAACACTTACTTTAGACTGTCGAATCTTCGCCGCAGAGCGTCGTTTTTAAGGTTGAGCTTCGGCCAAAGGTTAGTTTCAAGGTCGTTGCCCGTGCGATTCGGAGATCCATGTTCGTACCATAGAAAATCCAGCAAATAACTCTTTGACGAAGGCGGATATTTCAGAGGGCTCCTCGTGATTGCCCAATATCACAGTGTTGACGGACAGTCGTGCCTTAACAATCATAAGTGAAATAATGATATTCAAGTGAAACAAGATAATGTACCAATTCATTGACCATTGTAATGACTCCTTGTAGATAATCTTCGGTAGGTATGAAGAATCTGTCTTTGATATCCTCATCGACTGGTGTCCGCGAATTTCAGACAGGGAAATAGAAACTTTGTATGCCTTACTTTCGAGCTCTTGGTTGAGTTCCGTCAAAGTCATCAGTGTTCTATTCTCGAGATATCTTGACAATGTTGCCACGAACACAAGAGACTGCATAGGCCTCGTCCACAAGTCTTTCCATCGCCAAAATTGATCTGAAGGAACGACGTCGGCTTTGACTTTATGTTAGTGATGATGGCGAAGTGATTTGTGAAGTTCATGTTTTCTGTCTTACCGATGTTTCTAACTGTTACTCGACAGTTCCGCAGGTCGGACCGTAAGGAGGACAAGACCAATCCTACTGCCAAAAGTAGCCTCGATCAAAAGAATGACTCGACATAATATGGACAATACAACATTCTCCCTTAGGTGTCGAATGAATTTGAGAAAGAGTCGCAGTCATCGTCCTTGTCCGTCTTTCTAGTTCTGTAACGCGATCCTTTAATTTCTTGAGAATTTCGAGTGTCAATTAAAAAGGCTATAGAAATAATCAATGAATGGCGGCAGACCTCTCTGAGCTCGGATTCCTGCTCCAAAGAACGGCCAATATTATCAATATCTTCTTGATTCATGGTGGAGAGTCGGAAATGAAATTTAGGTTCCGAGTCAACGTCCAGACATCCGAGTCAAAATTCCGTCGCGATCGACCTAGTGGCATTCGTCTACGTAGTACGCGTCTTGCACTCGCACCGCACCCGCGCCGTCCCCATTTCTCGACTTTTAGCCTTCAACTTGTCCTTCCAATTGCCTGGTCGCGGGTTGCTGGTTACGCTGGAAAGACAGTCACCGGCTCAGTAGATGCATGGCGTCAAAGACCCGACCGGCCACCACGGAAAGCGACATCGAGAAGACATTGGAGCGGCTGCGTGCTGAGCCTGCAGATGCTACGGGAACTCCAGACGGCTTAATAGCTCCCATTTATACCCTTCTCCTTGCTGAGAAGCCCGGTGCAGATGGGGTTCTCCACTGGTACTGTCCCCAAGCTCGGCCTGTTGTCAGAGAAAGTGCGATCTTTCTCATCCGACTCTTCGCCTACGACTCCAATCCCCGTGTCAATGCATTCAAGAGCAAATTGAGAAGTGTGGTTGATAGTTGTTGTCAATGTTCCGATGGATTTCAACTGGCCAAAGTTACTTCAAGAACCAGGTGCCCCTGTTTAATAATTGTTCTCAAACTATCGCTTATTTCTATGTACGAAAGCTATCTAGGGGCTTTTAAGAAGCATATCCTTGATCAATTCATGGCTGCCGTTGACAGCTGGGAGGTCGCGAGCATCCAGACCGTCTTGGACAGTGAGACCGCCCAGGCCACTGGTCACCCTATCCTAGCATTCCCGGGAACATTATATTCCATTCTAGCAAATCCTCATGTTCTCTCAAGTCCTCGAATCATGACGAGCATTGAATCATCCCCTCCTTCCGCCCTCATGCCTTCGTGGCCATCCCAGCCTCCGCCAGGCCTTCTGACTCTACTATTCCATCCTACCGAGAACATTAGAAGTTGGGCAGTCATGCAGATCAAAGCGTGTAAACGCATCTCTTGGGAGCAGTGGTTCTCAGGTTATGATAGCGTACTGGTTAGCCTGGTCCAGCATCTATCTGCAATGGATCACTCCTTTGCGACGGGCGGTGTCAACTCTTCACCCCTTGCTCCGACTTTCTCTTACACAATGGAAGAATCAGTTTTTTGGAAGCAGCTTCTCTATGTTCTTGAACGATTGCCTTCCGACATCCTCGCGGAAGCGAAGGGCAGATATCTTAAATTGTCTCACACGATATTTGGTCATCTCCATGGGTCTGGCGCATGTGAGCTGCTGCTAATCCAAAACAGACATTCAATCTGCTGAACAGAGACCTCTATAGCATTTCAAAGCGTTCTCAGGTGCTCCATGCAGCTGGTCTCCGATTTCGGTCGCGAGGTGTGGGTGGGGGAGGCCGAAGACTATCCACAAATAGTGTTTGATTCGATAAAGGACAACCTCACATTCATAAAGACATTTGAAGCTGTGCCAACCGAGTCTCAGAAGCATGGAAACCTGTTCTGGTTCCCCCCTTTTCTCAGATCTATATGGAGTTTGCCTGTACTTCCAGACGTTCTTGCCAAAATGAGTGCTTTCGCATTTGAGGAGCTTCAGCATGAGCGCTTCGAGAATTCGAGACCGGTCTCGTTAAATGCTATCCTCAATGTAATTGTTTCCTGTGCTAGTCTGAATCTCAACTCATTCTTCTTAGACACTCTCAGAATTCCATACCCAAAATCAGAAATCGGAGCTGCAAGTTAACGCCATCAAAGATGTTGTCGAAAGGCATCTGAACATCATAAGTTCAGTTGCATTCGCCAGCACCTATAGTGGCGCCAAATGGAACGTCGCGCGAGAAGCATCGCGCGGATTGCTTACTCACCTCGTCCGCTCAGACCTTGTTACCCTTGAACGTCAAGTCTCCCAAGCAGCAGGTTTGCGAATGATGAGTAAAGTCATTGCGGATGCTAGCGCAATCCCTTATTTGCAATCTCGACCGCTGTTGTGGAAGAAAATTTATTCTTCCATCCACTCATCGGATCGCACGGCTATTCGTTTAATGCTCTCACTTGTTGCCAAAACGTCGTTTCTTGACAAGGTCGCACCAAGTGCATACGGACTCGATGCAAAGTCACAAGCGGCTCCTGTGGTGAAAGCGATGAATACGTGGATAGCTTCTGCAAATCATCTACTTGTATCATCTCGTGATGGATTTCGGGATATCGTCGTCCGCTTTTGTGATACCACTACTCCGAAGTCTCTCGCCAAATTTCTACACGAGCCAGACGTTGTCAGCGATCTTCTCATGCTCTTGATCTCCCCGGTGGATGATCTTCGCGAAGCCGCGTTAGCCATCATAGGGAACGCCTTCGACGTTGACGTTCGTGCTTCGTGTCTCAGAGCACTTCTCGATCGTGAGCCCCAAGAGACGTTCGATGGGCTTGAAAAGGCTCTGGGTGTGTTTAACTCTCAAGGCAAACAACTTCTAGAAGCCTGCAATTTTGCGCGGTCCATGGTTCTTTGTCTAACGGATGTCATGGAGGCGCTATGTGCACGCCCAGACGGATATCTATTCTCGTCTTCCTTCAAGAAGGGCACGACGAATTTCCACCCTTCAACGAGAATTCTTGGACTATGGAGGTCCATGACGACCACCGTAACAGTCATTTATTCTCGTACTCCGTTATGGTCGGCTTACTACGAGCCGTCCGTGATGATCGTCTGGATGATTGATGCATCCAGTTTTGCGGCGGACCTTGTTGACAGACGCAAAGATCTAGAGAGCGCGGCATCGACGGATTCAGGAGCCGGCGGCACAATAGCCAAGCGAATGATCGATTCTCTACAGCCTGTTCTACTTGAAGTCATCCGTTGGCTCAGGCTTACTGATCCAGAACTGCTAGATCGTTCATATGCATTGGTTCAAGCTTTAATAGCATGCTTCCGCGAAAACGGCGTTATCCCACAGCGTGAGGCTATTGCCAAGCTGGAACGTTTCGTTTCGGGGGCGCGTGGCGCGCAGAAGGAATCTGATCGCAATACGAGATTGACGGACGTTCAGCTGACATGGATCTATGATGCGATCACTGAGTTTGACGAAGACGAGGTAAAGGTCATCTCACGTAGTGAATTCCGTCCTGCCGCTCCGTCCAAGCCGTCAATCCCTCAAAAGAAAGATGGCAAAGGCGCCACTGAGCCAACTGCCAAGTCGTCAGGCGCAGCGATAGCATTGCCTCCAAGTGGTACGACGTCCACTTCACGAAGCAGGGGAATCAACGGTGTTGGCAAAGACATTCCTCTACAAGTGGTCAAAGGAAAGGAGTCGAGTCGGGGCAGAGATGCTCGTCCGCTTGTGCGGCCGCCTGGTCCCCCTGTTCCTCGCTCTGGCTCTTCGGCTTCCAGCCGATCGCGATCACCTCCGGCTCGCATTATGCGGAATGAAGCCCGACAATCCACTAGCACGAAAGACGAGGAGTCTTCATCCGATGACAGTGAGGATGAAAGCAGAGGAACTCTTTCTCTCTTGGGTGAAAAGTCTCCTCGCGTCAAGAAACCCACAGAACGAAGGCAAATCAAGAGGCTCGATATCCCCATCAAAGGTGGTAGCGCAGCCCACCAGCGATTTGACAGACGGGATGAAGCACAGAGAACAGCGCTGCGGTTGAAGCCCGATATTTCGCCTCTGCACAAACAAATATTGTCATGGGATTACAATCACGATGGGTCCGAACCGCCGGACTTCAACAACGCTAAGCTGCAACGAGTTCTGCAACGTTACCCCTCGCACGAAAAATATGGGGCAGTCTTTGAACCTCTGTTGATTCTAGAATGCTGGAGTCAGATACAGAGAGCCAAAGAAGAAAATGCGGAAGCCATCACTTGCAAGGTCGAAACAAAGGCTTTTGTGGACGACTGGATGGACCTCGATCTGACAACTACGGAGGGAATCCCTGCGCAATATTTTGTAGCGGAGACGGACATCATATTGCTTCGTTCTTGTTCTGGGCCTCAGAATGTCTTAGCCAAAGTGCAGGGGTCTAAAAGAACTCCCGCCGCTCTACAAATTAGTGTTCGCTGTCGGGCTAGAGCTCCCGGCGCCGCTGCTTTGGTGATAGGAGATAACTGGCGCCTGAGCAAGATTTTCAGGTCTGTTAGAATTTATGGGTATGACGTCACCGCTGACTTTTCAAGTAGTTTGTCTACGGTGCATCGTGAATACGCCGCCTTGAAGGCCCTTCCATATTATGACTTTTACGACGACATTATCCATGCACGGGTCTCGAAGCCTGTTCGACCTTCGCGAGATGATATCACGAAAGCGATGAAAAACCACATGGTCAATGAGCCACAGGCAGTTGCTATTCTTTCTGCGATGAAAACGTCGGGTTTTTCCCTGATTCAAGGGTGAGTTCAAGTGTCTTATTGGGCAGACCCTATTTCATAGTTTTTCAGACCTCCAGGAACAGGAAAGACATCGACGATATGCGGACTCGTAGGATCCTTCATGTCAAACCGGCCTCGTGCTCCGACTGCCATTCATGCAGGACGAACATCCTCAGACAAAGCCCCGGTTCGCAAAATCTTGCTTTGCGCTCCGAGTAATGCTGCTATTGATGAAGTCGCGAAACGTGTTCGAGACGGTGTGCGAGATGCCAACGGCGTTCGGGTGGTCCCGAGCGTAGTGCGAGTCGGCGCCGACAAGTCTGTCAATATCAGCGTCAAGGATATCACTCTGGATCAGCTTGTGGAACAGAAACTGCAAACTGATAAAAGCGCCAATTCAAACCCTCAAGCCGACAGCGAACTAAGCAACCTCAGATTTCAAATGGACGCTATTAAAAGGGAGAGGCAGCAAAAGCAAGAACTTCTCGCCTCAATCAAGGACAATGCTACCAGAGCCGATGAAGTACAGAAGGAGCTACAATCACTGATGAAAAAGCGTATGGCATTGTCAACTCAGTTTGACAAGCTCAAAGATAAACAGAAATCGGATCACAGAGCTCTCGATGCGAATCGACGGCGTGCACGTATCGAGGTTCTTTCCGACGCAGATGTCATATGCAGTACGTTGTCGGGTGCAGGTCATGAGATTATGGAGCAGTTTGATTTCGAAATGATTATCATTGACGAGGCTGCTCAATCCATTGAGCTTAGCTCTCTAATCCCACTCAAATATCGCTGCAAGCGTTGTGTGATGGTTGGAGGTAAGCAAGTCTAAAGTTCTTGACATTCATAACTCAAATTTCTGTAGATCCTAAACAACTCCCTCCTACTGTTATTTCCCCGAAAGCGTCGGAGTTTCTCTACAATCAATCTCTTTTCGTGCGTCTCGAACAGCAGACACCGGACGCGGTCCATTTGCTTAGGTAACTTCAAACTGTCGTTTGTCTATTAGTCTCACGTCTTTTAGTATCCAATACCGTATGCATCCTGACATCAGCAGACTACCAAGCACTCTGTTCTACGACGGTCGGCTAGAAGATGGACCTGGCATGGCTGCCAAAACTACGCAAGGCTGGCACGCAAGCCCGATGTTCCGACCCTATCGATTTTTTGATGTCCATCAAGGCATTGAGAAAGAATCGACCATTGGTCACTCTCAACTCAATGTGTTTGAGTCTGCAGTCGCTGTGGCCCTTTATGACCGCCTCCTTCGCGAATTTACTGGCACAGATTTTGACTATCGCATCGGCATAATCTCGATGTATAGCGCTCAGGTCGCGCAACTAAAACGGGATTTCCAACGCCGGTTCGGACATGACATCGTCTCTAGGATAGATTTCAACACAGTCGATGGGTTCCAAGGACAAGAGAAGGATATTATAATCCTGTCGTGTGTCAGAGCTGGACCCAGAGTGACAAGCGTTGGCTTCCTTTCAGATCAACGGCGAATGAACGTTTCTTTCACGCGCAGCCGCTCGTCTCTGTTCGTGTTGGGGAATGCGGCTACTCTTGAGCGGAGTGACCCAGTCTGGCGCAATATCGTTCATGACGCAAGAGATCGCAACGCTTTGACTCCGGTAAGTAATGCGACCGGTTCTTTTGTCTAGAGCGAGAAACAAATAATGGATTTAGGTGGATCCGGGGTATTTCCAGCGACCAACAACCTCGAATCATGCCCTGTCTTCCTCATCAAGTCCCTCATCAAAACCCCCGTCATCCAAGAAACAGAAGCTCTCCGGACAATACCACGGACCGCCGGCGGGACTCGCAACACCGAAACAGCTCAAGAATAAAAATGCAAAGAGCTCAGGACAGCATTCGACGGCGCCCAAATCACCCTCATTACTGCAACGGTTAGGACCACCTGTCAATCAACAGGCCGAATTGTCGGTCCCTATGGAAGGTGTAACGGAAACCAAAGTCCCTGAGACATCTGAAGACGTCATTATGGCAGACCGTCCTTTGAAGTCATCTGCTGTAGAGCAGACCCAAACACCCCAAGACCAACCGACAAACCACAGCATGCCAACTCAGCAGCCGCCAGCTCCCTTACGTAAGCCCAAGCCCAAGCCTCCTCCGAGCCTATTCATCCCCAAGAACAAAAACCTGAAGCGACCAGCCCCATTGGACACTCCCGGCGCCAGTGGTTCTAATATTAAGAAACGACTTATGGATCAACAGTAATCAAGGGCATCGTTGCACATATTTGGCATCATTCTTCCATCTGCATGCACTATAGACACCATCAGCATTAATTTATGTATCCATATCTTCCTACGTACTTACATCGCTATAGCTGGAGTCATTCGTTAGATTGTTTAATAGGAGGTAATTCCCAACCATCCGTGCCGAAGTGTGGTGTCACAAACGAGCCTTCGGTGGCCGCTTTAGCTTGGGGCACAGCTCCCTTGTGTGTTATCTTAGAGTATGAGCACATTGATGGGCCCAGCTTGACGAGCCATGCCGGATTGACTACTGTTAAGGCTATGTCGTTGATTAGATCTAGAATATCACACCACCACATTGCCAGCTCACTTTTCAAGAATGTACGGCTTGAGCGAATGACCTCATGGAAAGCAACGTACGCTGGTGGCGACTGGTTGAACAAAACCGATGACGGGTGGATGAAAACGTCTTCATCCATCCCCATTGCTTTGTAGGGCACGCCCTTGCACGTAGAGAACTTCGCGCCGGTGGCGCGCTTGGGTTCGACTACGTCGCGGCGTGCAGCAACGGTATCTATGAACCCGGCAGTTATGATTTGTCGCAAGACTTTCAGCTAAAGTAGAGTGACTGAGTTAGCTTATTTCGTAAGGTCCGGACTCGAGTTTACCTGTGTATCGTTGGGCGGCGGCAGTTTCGCCGGAAATGCAAGGTCATAATTTGGAAAGTTCACAAGCAAGACGTTGTGAAGTTGTTGTCGAAGCATATGTATCTCTTGCATTGCCTGGACGTGAGGTCAGGCGCACCGCCGGTCTGGGAGTAGGAGAACACGTACCTTGGGTCTCACAAAATGCTCCTCACAAAACCTTAGCCCGCCTCCCGCGTATTCATACGCCCCGATGACTGAGAGAAGTCGAAAAATATCACTCGAAGCTTTTCCAAGCGCGGAGTGATGCTAAACCTTATTAATAACACGTAGCATTGAAGACCGGAATAACGCACTTGTTGCGATGCAAAAAACGCTCGACGTTGACTCCGCCTCTCTTCCTTGTCATCGCCAGCGCTGTCCATCTCCTCAGCATCAAGTCCATCAGGGCCAGCGTTTGATGTGCCAAGGTTCTCTTCGCGAAGAAACGGATCGCCGACAGACAGTGCTGCCACGACGCAGATCATATACGGCAGACATCCTTGCTGACGAGAGAGAAGAAGCATTTTGGAATACCTGGGAGATAACGGGAATAATGACATTGCTCTGCCCAGATCAGTGATTGTACCACCGACATCAGCAGCCGTTGTCGCGGATGCCTCCAGCGCGCCCAGGTTCGTGAGGACGCTTTGAGCCTTTCTTAATTTAATGCGATCCGGAGGTGTAGGGAACGGAAAGTTGACGACTGCGTCAATCTGCATGCTCTTCATCTGAAGGACTACACCCTCGATTGGAAGACGGAGAATTTCGGGCTTCGGGAATTGCTCGAAATAATTCTCGAAGACAGCCGAAGAATACAGTCGATAACAATGACCGGGTCCTGTACGTCCTGCACGACCCGCCCGTTGCGAAGCAGAGGCCTTGGATATCCAAGTGATTGGGAAGGATTGGACGCCCGTGTTCTCATCATACCGTCTCTGGGAAAATTGAGTGAATGTCAAACGATACTATAAAGCTGTGTACCTCTTTCGCCCTCCCACAGTCCACGACGTATTTTATCCCGGGTATTGTCAGCGACGTTTCCGCCACATTAGTGGCGACAACAACCAGTCGAGCATCTTCAGGTGGCGCATCAAATACTCTCATCTGCTTTTCAGCTGAAAGAAGGGAGTAAAGCGGCAATATGTGCATTGGTACTATCTGACATATGAGACCACCTTCTATCGAGAATTAGAAATGTAGCGTACCATCTGAATGTTCCAAGTTTATGTCTTTCATGGCCTCGGCGTCATCTTCTTGGTCGCTATCTAAAGCTTCGGCGTCGGGCTCTGCAGGAGCCGCTGCATCCACATCTTCGGATATTTCTTCAACATTCTCGACACCCAGTTCAAGCTCTTCAACTTCCACATCAGCTGCTCAATATTAGCAAGTCATATCGAATCTGATGACGGGTCACTGACCTTGCGAGGGTTTTACACCCGCAGTGGTCCCATTGGTCCCGACTTCTGTGCCAGTCAGCTGTTTCCGTCGGTCCATTATACTGCTGCTTCTTCTCTTCTTCTCTTCGACCGCCTTTCTCCCAAAAAGACTTTCCAAACTCTTGCAAATGCCTGTGATCTCGTTCTGCCCAGTCATGAAGATCAATATGCCACCCGGAGGTAGTCGACAATGAATTTTGGTCGTTTTACTGATCGCTTCATTGACGTAATCTGACGAGGTTCGCCTGCTGAAATGAATTGCGACTGGATGTTGACGAGCTGCGATTGTTAGAATCGGCGGACGAGAAGGAAAGAGGGTGGTATTCTCGGAGAAATCCGTGATGCGAAGAGTTGCGGACATGATTATCAGGCGTAACGGCTGCACCAGGATCAACCCATGTACTCGCACAGCATGTTGAAAGGACCAACCTTAGCCCCAGCCTTTCCATTTCTCCACATATCTTCTCTTAGGCGAACTACTCTACTCAGGACTCCGATGAGCACATCGGTATTCATACTTCTCTCGTGTGCCTCATCGACGATGACAACTGAATACTTGTTCAGCAGAAAGTCCGCCGCGAGTTCTCGCAGAAGAACACCATCTGTCATAAATTTGATAGAGGTGGACGGCGAGACTGTTGCATCATAACGAATCTGGTAAGACACTCTCGAAGACGGCAACGAGAGCTCCGTTCCAACCCGAACAGCCATCGACATTGCTGCCACTCGCCGTGGTTGAGTGATTCCGATCATGCCGGGATTATCTATTGCAGGCGTAAGCGACAGGAACTTTCAAGGCTTAGAATCAAGTGTACCACTTCCCGGAGTCCCAAATCCAGCTTCGTAAAGGAACTGGGGAACTTGCGTAGTCTTTCCACTGCCAGTCTCACCACAAATGATAACGACAGGATTCAGCCTAATGGCTTCCATGATTGGTTGCTCCTCTGATAGGATTGGCAAGAGAAGTCTTCCGGCCTGGATGTCAACCGGACGATCGACATTGACGACATTGTTGGCGGAGGAGGAAGCTTGTTGTGATTGGACGAAAGAGGCGAAAGTGCTCGACGGCAACGACAGAACTTCGCCTAAGGGACCTTTAATCTCTTCGGCAGGAGCGTCCTTGCGGCGCGGGAGCTGGTACGAAGGCAATGGGGTTGTGAGGATCGGGGTAGCGGGAGTGTCGTGATCTTGCGAGAGAGTATCGGAGGTAGAAGGAGGAGCATATCCTTTTGCGAGGTCCACTTGCTTTTGAGCCCATTCCTTGAATCCGCCTCGCTTTCGTTTCCCGGTCGGTGGCGTGTCCTCCTCTTCCTCTTCCTCGTTCTCGCTATCTTCGTCTTCTGTACCACCATCGCTGTCGTCCGTCTCCTCAGTCTCCTGAGCCTCGACATCTCTGCTTTCGGTAGTCATTTGTCCCGTGTCCTCCCATTGAATACCACCCCATTCCTCCTCGCTCTCTTCGTTCGAGACACTATCACTGTCATTAGCAGAGTCGGAGCTGTCGAAAGAATCGGACGACTCTTCAGCCGCTTGTTGTCTAGCAGCTTGCTTTCCCCAAAACTAGAGAAATGTTTGAGTCGGTGGGGTGTATCGAAGTTCAAGGGCTGTACCTTTTTCTGTTTTGGTTTGCGTTTGACAATCTTGGGTTGAATGACGTTTCCGTTCGCATCTCTCTGCAACGCACTCCCAACTTCAACAACAGTCTGAGTGACTGCTTGGGTGACTGAGGGAGTAACAGCAGCAGGTTCTTCATCCATCCTTTCCACTGCGTCAACATCGGGGGATTTCATCCTCAGTTCGCCTTGACTGTCTCCGAAGCCATCCTCGTCCTCGCTCTCGTCCTCGTCCGTCCCAAGGTCGCCACTGAAGTTGTCGCGCCGCCGTCTCCCTTTCTTCCCGACTCCGTCCATGGCTTTTCGAACTTGTTTGTCTTCCACTTTGGCGAACCTTTCGGCATGTGTCAAGGATTTTCCAGTTCCCAGGGTTGCGGACGAATGGAGGGAAAGAGAAGATGGCAATTCAGCTTGAGATGCACTGCAGGGGATATGCGTGAGGGTAGATATATGCCACAATGTAGTCGTAGACGTACGCCAGCTTCTGGAAGAGGACGAGACGTTCATCTTTCTTGAGCTTTTTGTTCTATAAAGTCAAATCAGCCGACCGAGCTTTCCCGTGGACTGATATGATTTACGATATAGCTCTCCAGACGCTTCTTCTTCTTACTCGACCACTTCGACTCGGAGGCTTGAATGATCTATCTCGCAACACATGAGCATTTTCTGCCAAGTATCATCGGAAGTAACACACCTCAGCTTTCATCTTCTCCTTCCTTTCATTCTCTCTGTCTTCTTTGGTCTTCAACTCCAAAATTTCGGCATTGGGATCGATTGGCTCAGCGAACTCAGTAGCAGCGTTCTCATCTACAGGCTCGTTGAGACGTCGCTTTTTCCTTGATGGACCAGCAGTTGATTGGCGTGCTCTTGCATTGTGTCGAACCCTTTGAGGAGGTGGCATCCAAGGGTAACAGAAATTTAGAGGAATGCTTCCGAAAAGCCGATTCCGAGGCGCTTTTCATCATCGACCTTGGTCACTCCTTGGTCGACCTTGCAAAAATTCTACACATAGCCAAATCTCCACTGGCGACCGAAAATCGTGCTGAATAGTGCGACACTTTAACAGCAGGAGCCTTCCACTCGGTGTTATTGATTGCAAGGGAGTTACTGAACCTACACACTTCAAGTGACCTCTTGATCACGGCAATATCTAGTGACATATACCTACCTGATGAATCCGATGACTCAAACTCTCCCAATATTGCCATGTCTACTATGCCTCTATGGGGTATGATCTTCCTGCTGTCCGCCATGGATTGCCTGGAAAGAGGCATGCCTGCTACTTTGCCTTCCTCCGCCCACTATCCCGATATCACCTGGCGAGCCGCTCGCACAGCCGTACAAGTCAATCTGGTGAAGCGTTTCCCTTCAATGCGCCTCAATTTCCCGTCTGAAACGCCTCATCAACATGACCCTGCAGACCAGCCATCATTCTGTCGATCACTTTCCTTGCCGCATTGCAGGATTCTCAGTGACGCATTACGGGCCATCCTATCAGATCAAAGCCGCCTCCCGTAGCTATCCAGATACAACGTTTTTGTGATTTTCTGGACGAAGTTTCAGGCCACCGCTCATATAGGTCATCTGTATTTGGAAAAAGTTCGCAGCACGACTGCGCCTTCAACGCATCTGGGTCGTCTCGTTTTCGTTTTCTTCGATCCGTCGTTCCTCGAGTTATACGGCTACGCACTCCTAATAGCCTATAAGTATTACCCGTCAGCCATAGCTCTTGCCTCACCGTCTAGATGCGTTTCTTCGTCGCCGCCTTTCAAGCGAGCACTGTCCTTGCCCTCTTCGGTGCTGTCAACGGCCATTGGGAAGGGTGTGAGGGTGGTTGTGGGCCTAACCAGCTATCAAGGCACCATCACCCACATTCATCTCCAACATCATCCAGCCCTTCTAGCAGCAGCAGCAGTCGTAAGTCCTTTATTCCCTGGCGCACACCGACGATACTCATTCACAAACAGGCGCGGTGAAGGTATGAATTTATGTTGAGCACTCCAAATCCATGCTCACCTGTCGTGCTTCCTAGCCTCATCCATGCGGCGGTCCGGGCAATCCATCCTGTGAGGCTAGTGCCTTCCAATCATAGATTTGTCTTGCTACTCAGAAAGATTCGATTGAGGAGGCCGAAAGCCTTGTATGATACCTATAAATATTCTGATATTATATTATCCCTACACTAATACGAGTCGACTACAAGCGATGGTAAACACTAATTAACCACGAAATATTGGAGATCTGCGTATCCGTTTCCTCGATTTCTTGTTCCAGGTCGATGACATCAATTCCCATTCATCATCGTCAGCGGCAAGCATGCATAGATACCAAAGTCCAAGTTCTACTGTCATCACTTCGCGTCCGTAAGCACTGAGTGGTATCGGAGTAGCAAGATCAAGAGCACCGTCCACTGGCTCTCCATCCTCATCTACATGTCTCCGGAAACACTGTAGCTCCTTCTCCGTCAGGATGAAACCATAGCGGGTCCATCTCTGATTCGAATAGCAGTTGACTTGTGACAGTCCTTGTCGATACTTGTGCTTTTCTCGACGTTCGCCATCTGCCATGCTCGAAGCCCATTTCCAGGAAACTTTGACGTCTCCAACGAGCCTTACGACGTCCGTCGAATCTTCCACTGCGATACGATCCGGCTTGAGACCAGCGATTGAGGGGACGCTGGTCCCAAGCTTATTGTTAAGATACGTATGGGTTTTCGCAGCTTGGAATTCCTGTATTGGGACTGGGGTTCGGGCGCCAGGAAATAAAGTAGAATGAGGTAGAAAGACATGGTCTAATGCGCGCTGCACATCGGTCCATAAAAAACGCTTTAGTCGATCCTCGACATCGCCTTCGTTGCGCACAACCGAAGAAGCACGCTGGGCAGAATAAAACACAGATGATTCCGCCACCATCGGAGTTTCCAGTATTTCTCCGAACTCGTCCATAACATTCGAGTAAGAGAAATCTGTCCAATGATGTAGTTGCTCGGGATCGATGTCTTTCCATGAGAAATAGCCTGCACGGCTGTATGTTGGTGTTCCGTCCAGATTGGCATGTTCGGACACTTTCACTTCGAGTTGTGGGCGAGTAAGGTGATCGAGGATTGTGGGGTATCGATTAGGAGGGGTTTGTGGCTGACCCAGTGCATCAGCTAGCCATTTCTTATGCAGGTGTAGACAAACGTACCCGGTAGTCAAGTCCATCGAAGGCCATAGTGATGAATATGACTGGTCTGCCTCTGACCGGCGGAAGCAAAGAAGGCAGCGTGACACAAACCCGCGTGACCACACGCTTTGTCACCGTCACGCAAGTTCAACTTGCGAGCGCTTCAACCTGACCTCGAGACCGTCACTGGTCAGCTCACTGGTCATGGGCTGGGACCCAGAGAAGGTCTATGGAAAAAACCCGTTCGAGGGCTTAGATCTCCCTGACGAGTTTGAGACAGCTCCTGAAACGGTGCCCCCCATTCCTGAAATCGTTGGGCTCAAATTCCAAATTGTGGATTCGATCCACTATGAATATTCAAAGCATTCAGATTATCGTGCAAGGGTGTTCAAAGCAAGAGCAAACTGGGATAACTTTGAAGGGACTGTGGTTATGAAACTTGTGCGTCCATGAGCTCCTTTTAGGTGAATATTTCTTGACATTTCTCAATAAATTCAGTTTCACTCCGACGAGCCCGCCGAGGACTGTTCACTAGATCGATCTCTGGATTTATT
Source organism: Sistotremastrum suecicum HHB10207 ss-3 (assembly GCA_001632355.1). Classification (NCBI taxonomy): domain Eukaryota; kingdom Fungi; phylum Basidiomycota; class Agaricomycetes; order Sistotremastrales; family Sistotremastraceae; genus Sistotremastrum; species Sistotremastrum suecicum. The sequence continues at coordinate 45,077 of KV428185.1, forward strand.
CGAGCGCGAAAGCAATGCATATGCTAGACTTCTTCACCACGGCATCTGTTCCAAGGGCGTGGTGCCACACTGCCACGGCTCCTACCGCTTTCCACCGACCTGGAAGAGCGATCTCAGGTTCACTTCTGACCCACATTTTCCTCTCGCGTCATTTATCAACGATATCGAACCACCCGTCGCTCTCGTTCTCGAATATCTTCCTGGTGTACGCCCCTTAAGCCCTTGGAACATCACGCCCGAGTTAGCCGAAGAGATTATGGCGGCCTTGAAACGCATACATGAAGCTTACGTCCTGCATTCGGACCTGTATCCTCGCAACATCCTCATCAAGAAAGATGGCTCTCCATGTTGGGTATGTTTATGGCCTGTGCAATTTCTGTCTTACTGACAGTTCCGCAGATCGATTTTGATGCCGCTCAAATCCCGCCAGACCCGGAAGTAACACCAGCGTGGCTCAATGAGGAACTTGCTGACGCGTGGAGTCTACTCTACGAAGAACTCGTCCGTTTATCTTTCTTCATCGTCGTATAGAATTCTGATGCTCATGTCTCCAAGCTCCCCGATCGCGCTCGAGTGATACGCGGGGAGAAGCCCCGCCACCAGGACTGTCTTGCGCCAGTGCTGCCTCACATGCTTGAAGATAACGACTCGGCTCTAGCATCAAATAATCCCTTGGAAGTGCCTAATCTTGTGTTCGACAATGAAGGATTCGTATCCTCAAACTCGAGTCAAATCACGGATCCGCCTTCGTTCTACCAAGACACAGGTATTGAAGATTCTGTGAGTACTGCCGGAGAGAAGAGTATTATATTGGAAAACTTGGATTCCGAAGTGCTCGGAATCAACATGTAGAAAAGTACTGCAAGCTTGTTATTCTTATCAATTTATTATCTCGATCGAAAAACAACAGCGCAGACGTCAGCAATAATACCAACGCACACACCAAGCGCTTGCAGCATTCCTTGTGATCGTCGGTCCCGTTAAGATTCAGGACAAGTTCGTCATCGGGCCATTGGGTCGTCCCGAAAAACGAAGTATCAAGTTGAAGAAAACCATGTTCTCTACAAGATGTAATGTTATACAAGACATAATATCGCTATTGCGCGGCAGCTGCTACGGCGCCAGATTATTCTTACACTTTGATCCTTATGAATATTTGCCGCCTCCTTCCGAGAAATTCGATCCCACTTTCTGCAACAGAAAGTCTCCATAAACAACAGGTTTCCTAGCTTTGTCAATTTCCAGCGAATCCGCTTCCGGCAATCGTGATATCGCAGCGAGAGGCTCAACGAGCGCGTCAAAATTCGGCTCGAAGAAGAAGGGTATACTGTACGCGTATACGCATGAGATACTGGAAATATGGATAAGATGAAGATGTCTACGTACGATACGCTGTGAAGAAATCATTGTCTCAGTTCTTAGAGATGAAACAAAGGGAGACTTACCGATAATTGGATCCCTTATGAAGAACGCGATGAAGAGTACTCTTGTACAGCCCATTCGTCCAGATCTCCCACACTGAGACCACAGTCAATCACGTTGGCTATCTGAATCTTAAGATGATCGACAGAGGACGTACTTTCTCCGATGTTACAAACTACACAGCCTGGAATTGGATCAGCATATATCCACACGCCTTTCTCGGACCCTTCTTCGGTTGGGAGAATCGGTTGGGACGTCCCATTCGCACCGTTGGTGTGCCCATTGGTATGTCCGTTGGCCTTTGAGAGGAGCGAGGGATTCTGGAGGAATACTTGCAGGGCTGACTTGGTCGGATCTGCGTAGAGGAATCTGTTGAATCAGTTGGCATTGTTCATGGAGCATCATTGAGATAGGGTGAGGAGGACTTGCGTTAGACAACCATAATCTCTGTATTTGCGTAAGTCAAAGTCATTCTGGATACATATGAACGAATAACGAATACCGATGGGCACCACATGAGAATCCGTCATGTCCTGTTGGGAGTGGTGGATACCCTATACATCTGGTCAGTAAAACGACCGGTAAACTGAGGAGAGCTCCTACCAATCACTCTCATAACCCAAAAGCTATGATCCACCTGCGATCGCAGCTGTTTCCACTCCTCTCTCGTCATCCCAAGGCCAACAGACATTCTACAACCAGTTGAATATCCCACATGTTCATTTGATTGTGAAAACGCACGCTTCCATTACCAACAACCCCAGCTCTTGCATCCTCTCAGTCCACCTCTGGTATCTCTCTCGGAAATGTGATACATCGGGCCATTGATTCTCTCCATGCAACGGAATATTCTTATCAGGATTCGGAACGGGACGATAGAAATCGAGTCCTTCATGTGCATCCGCTTTGCCTTGCGTAACGTTCTCGTTCAACCTAGCATATCCTTATCAAACGGATCTGAGTATTGCAGTATACTGAGATCGGGTGGAAGAAGAACCTCTGGCATTATCTTGATTTCTCAGGGACAGACGATCTTTGACATCCTGTGGTAAAGCAAAGAACTCTCTCGCGAGATCCGTCAATTCGTCCGTTTCAGACTTGTCCGCGAAAGATGAGATATCGAGATAGAAGAAGCCGTAATCTCTACATGCTTCGTGTAGGGCTCTCGAGGTCTCTAATTTCTGCTTTTCAGATGCTGTAGAGGTTGGCAAATATGGGGCGATGGAGATGATTGGGAGAGAGGGGGGTGACATTTTGGTCTCGGTTTGGGAAGATAAGCGTGGGTCAGAGAGTTTATCTGGAGATAAGGAATATTTTATTAGAGCTCTATGGACTCTATGATAGAAGAGTAGAAAATCGGGCTTGCTAGATATGAAAACTTGCGATAAAGTAGCATGAAACTTACTAGTACAAAGTTTCGCCGCGAGCGTTCTTCATAGGGAATAACGTGCCAAACGTGTCCAGTACGGCTCGGGTCAAGGGCAAGAGCTGACCACGGATTGAAACAGGAATTCAATATACTGAATGGCGACGATACACGCAGTAGTAGACGTACCTTTCAGTCAAAAGTGATCCCAGCCTAAAATCCGTTCATCCGTCTTGGTCACAAAAGCGTTGAGGGCGGTCACCGTCATCGAGCAAAACAGGATATCTCTTCAATAGAAAATGGTAGCTAGACTGTCTCCATGATTGTCCAAGCTGTACTGCCAAAGTATCTGGTTTGAGAGAGAACGTGTTGGTGAGAAAAGCAAGTTCAGGTCAATTCCGTGATTTCCGAAGATTGGAGCGCCTCTGAGCGAAAGAGACGTGCTCAGATATTTTTGTGCTAGCAAAGAGCGGACAAAATGCGACGAACAGCCTTTCCCAGTCACCACGACCCCCGTGCATATTTTTCCGCGGTGACTCTCGAGCTCGTCGTCGTCGAGGGCGGTGGTCGGACAGGCTCCCACTGACAACAAACCCGCTTGAGCAAATCTTGACCGGCACGCATCGCAGCCTCTTCCTCCGCCCTGACCTCCTAAGCCTCGCTCCCATCAACACCAGCCATGCTCCCCCACGACGAACCTCTCTCCGAGCCACACATCGTCACCATCGACGCTGACCCACCCACTACCGACCTCCCAGCCGCTGGCCCCGATGAATCTGACCCTCATCATAAGCCTAGAAAATCAAGGCCAAAGCCGTCCACCGACCGCCCGAAAGGACAGACGATCTTGCCTATGCCTCGCGTTCAGAAGATGATCAAAGTCGACAGTTAGTCTCGCTGTTCCTCCGTCTCCAGCTCCCTCTTGCTTTGTCTAATTACGTTCTATAGGCGAACTCGCTCCTGCGTCGAAAGATGCGGTGTTTTTGGTTTCTGCAGCGACTGTACGCCTCCCCAGTGATCCTCGGTGGCTCATCTGATCTTGGACATGCAGGAAGAATTTCTGAGGCGTCTCGTGCAACAAGGTCACAAACAAGCTATGAACGAGCGACGCCTCACGATTTATCAACGCGACATGGGTGAGTTTCCTCCTTCTTCCTCAATTTTCGTCAATCAATGTTGATATATTGGAACGTACAGCTCAGGCCACTCGACTTCACCCAGAAATGGCCTTCCTACAAGGTTAGCCTAATTCCTTGCAGCGTCTTGTTCACACAATACAAAAATAATTATCCGCAGAAATGATCCCTGCGCCTATACCCTTAGTTACCGCTCTCCATCTGCGAGCAGCAAAAGAGAAAGAAGACCCCCTCGCTCCCGAATCAACCATTTCACTCCCCGGCGGCGTCAGCATGGCGTCCGCATCAACGTCCTCTACCGTTCAACCCACCACAACAGCAGGACCTTCATCAACCAAGTCCAAACCACGCCAAAGACTTCCCAGCGGCAGACTAGCCGCAAAAGCCAACGGCTCCGCCTCTGCTTCTACTTCAGCGAGCGCTGCGGCTCCTATGGCTCCTCCACCTCTCGCCCAAGCTAAAGCCGGACAAGGTATCCTCGCACTCACTCCACAACACGTCCATCAGCCTCAAAAAGCACCACCTGCCTCTCGAGCCCGACACCCCGACATCGTTTCGAGAGGTTGGATGCCACCACCTATGATGCCACCGCCCTCGACCACTCCAAATGGCCACGCCCACGCTCACGGACATCCCGTCCATCCTTATCATCCTTCTCTCCCCTTGCCCCCTCCTCCTGGCCCCGGTGGCCAAGGATCCGGACAGGCTGGCCTGCATTATCCGCCTAGAGGATCATACTATCCAATGCCTTATGCTTCCGCTCCTCCTCCAGCGCCTTCCTCCTCTACCTCTGGATCCCGTTCACGAAATTATTACCCTTCAGAATCATTCCCTCCTCTTCCTAAAATCCACCCCCCTTCCCATCCACACTCACATTCTCAATCACAACCGAAAAGTGGAGGGGCGGACCGAGCAAGTTCGAAGAGTCCTGTTAGTCCCATCTCAGATGACGGTGATGGTCCGCCGATGAGTTCCCTGCAACCTCCCTCGAGCTCATCTTCGGACAAGATGCAAGGTGTTGCTGTGAACACGTCGAATGGACCTGGGAGAACGATATATTCCAGTATCATCGATCCAAGTCTTTTATAATATCATTCTCGCAGTCTCTAGCGGGAGTGACTTCCCATTCCAGGACTTCATCATTAACTCATGCATGCGCATATAACATCGTACATAGTAGTACATCCTTGAAAATCCACGTTTGGTATAGTATCTAAAGTAAACCACTTGTTGTATTCCCAAAATCGTACAGTCAACATGGAGATAAAATACACTTTATTGTTATCATAACCTTCTCCTGATCCTACATGTCCCCTCAAAGTTTGGGTTTAGGTTTCGCCTGCGGGCCAACAGCCTCAGCCATCTTCCGCGTCTCATCCGCTGCCCATTCGAGTGCATCTCTCAGTTTCGCGGTATCCCTCTTCAGTGAAGTAATGGTCCACCGAAGGTGATCGTCTCCAATAGCATACGCAAGCCCATATCCATCCTCCACAACTATACAAATCAATCAGTTCATTGAACCGAGAAAGGAATAGAAGGAGAATATACCTTCACCATAGCCCCATCCATCGAAATAGGGTGAGCTGAGTTGAGAAGTACTCAATTCCCAATGATTAGTTTTCGAGTAAGCTTTATCAGTATACAAGTTCGGCACGTCCTCTCCTTCCTTCAACAATTTCTTGAGACCAAATAGATGTCTGTCGACACCCTGTCCATCGGCTGCCCAGGCGGCGTATTGGACGTGTCTCACAGCAGCTTGTTTGAAGAGCTTGAAGCGTTCTTCGTTCTACCCACACGGATCAGTCCATGATCAGTGACGACAGAGAGATAAACATACGGATTGAGAAGAATCGAGCATAGCCTCAGCCCATGCCTTACTCTCATTACTAGCAGCTCTGATAACCTCCGTCCGTCCCCTCTGGAACTTCCTCGTCTGCGCACTCTCATAACACACCCCCGGTCTCCCAAACAACTTATGGAACGCAAGCTGTTTAATAAGCTGCGTCCACGCATCCGGGCTAACTCCATATTTCTTAATCAAGTTCTTCCCGTATTTCTCATATTGAAGAACATAGAGATCATGTGCACCAATGAGAGTGTCGAAGTGTTTTTCGGCTTCAGAGATGAATTTTTGAGAGGAGGGGTCAAGGGTGAATTTGAGTTCGACGGGTGCGGGGAGGGTGCGGGAGGAGGTGCCGTGTGAGACTTTGTTTTGGGCGAGGGAATGAAGCATGAATTCGTTCAGGCGGAGAGTGGGTGTTCCGTCCATGCATGAATGTTCACCCAAGAAGCCTGAACGTCCGTTTTCACAGACAATCACTGTTTATAGGAGCGGGTCAGACGTGCTCTACGCAGAGAGGGAAAAAAACTCACATTGGTGCTTGTCGTAAAATCGATTACGCCCGTCGCCCGTCCACATTGTCCACCTATGAATATATTGAGAATTAGAACGAACAAAATAATGGCGCTTACGAGTTGTCTTCGCGAGTTTGTGGAGTCGTGTCATCGAGCGGCACGATGATGATGGACGATTCGATCCTTTCCAGCGATTGTGCATTTTGAGGTGACGCAGCCAATAATGCTTTCCGTGCCTAAAATGATTCAGTCTATACTGGCACACAGGGATGAATGTTGATCCATACCTCTGTCCAAATGTCACGATTCTCACTGGTTAGAACGCCGATGGGAGCGCCTTTATCATTGCCTGCCAGCTCGATCACTTTCGCAACTTGACTATACGCGACGTCAGTACCGTTGCTCAAGACAGCTGACTGGTCCATACCTCTCAAGCTCCTGCGTGCTCAGCTCTTGTCCTTCGTGTACAATTGGCACCTCGAAGAATTTGTTCTTGCGGACGAGAATGACATGGTTGTTTTGGGAGGGATCGAACTTCTTGGCTGTGTCGGAAGGAATGACAGGATAGCGGGAGGAATTGAACCTAGATCACTTCAGTATAAGTCGAGACATCTCGGGTGGCATGACTGACAGCCATTGGTACGAATCCATGCATATAGGAACTCCTTTCACTTTCTCAGGAGCGAGTTGTTGGCTACAAAACGAATCAGAACCAGAAAAATCAGTCTCGAGAAATCCCGAACAGACTCACGTTTCGACCAAATGCTTGAAAGGTAGCATAGACTTGATCAACTCGGCAGCCCTCCTCGCCTGACTCTTCGTGTTCCCATCGACATGAACGTAGAAATAGCTGACGAAGACAACGACGGGGTCCCGATATCCCATATAGGCCACATCATTCCACCAATCCGCGAGCCAGTTTACCGTTCCGGGCTGGTTGGCTCTCGCTTTCAGTCGTTCCTGCAGCTCGGTTGCCAACGGTGACTTCACGAATTCATCAACAGCCTTTTCGGTATCTTTGTATTCGTTTGCAGTCAAGTGAGGTCGAACAGTCTCAAGGTACTTCGAAGCCGTCGATGAAAGCGTCGGAACAGGAAGATGGGGAAGTGATCGTTGGTATTGAAGCATTGGACCGAGTGAAGGGTCAATTGCATAACCTGGTGGCAGCTCAGCTGCAGGCTTTGTAGATGATCGTCTCGCGATTTGCTTATTTCGGGCCATGACTGCGATGTTCTACATGATGACGAGGCGTTAGGTGACCAAGTCCGCTCAAAGACCGCAAATTCGCTGCTTACTCTTGCGCGGGCGAGTCTGAACATAAGTCAGGCCTCTAGTGAGGATATAGAGGGGTCTCTATAGGTGATTGGGAGCGGGGAGAGTGAGTACTAGTGAGTCGTGATACTTATAGGCTGCTTTGAGAGCGGGATGCCGGGTGATTCCGGAAGACGATTTCTTTTTCACATGTCTTTCTGCTTTATTTGAGCCTCTCCTTCTGATTATCATCGCCGACGTTGTTCGGACTCAACATCGCAAGATAGTCGGACAGAAAAGATCAGTCTAAGTGGAATATCCAAGCCATCGATTGGATATGTCAGCCATCGCGATAGCTAAAGGTTACTAGGGCCGCGGAGCCGCGGAGGGACCAGGTGCGGTGCGAGCCTTTGTAGTTGTTTCAGTCGGAGATCGATTCAAAGATTCGGTGAGACCACCATCATCGACACTTGAAGGCCGACGCATGTCTCAGATGAAGACTCGACATTCCCTTGCAGCGACAATCCAGTATCGATATCCGAAGTACTCTCGACTTCGGAAGATGACTCAAAGA